>CAUOFW020000944.1:0-162610 GCA_963454935.2 Ilex paraguariensis | reverse complement strand
AACTCCAAGATTGATCTCCGCACCGGGTACCATCAACTGCGTATCAAGGAGGAGGATATTCCTAAGACTGCTTTTCGTACTCGGTATGGTCACTTCGAGTATACGTGATGCCGTTCGGATTGACTAATGCTCCAGCAGCCTTCATGGATTTGATGCACAGGGTATTCCGGCCATATCTAGATCAATTTGTCATTGTGTTATTGATGACATATTGATTTATTCCCGGACACAAGAAGAACATGCACATCATCTCTCGGTTGTGCTACAAACATTGAGAGAACATAAGTTATATGCGAAGATGAGCAAGTGTGAGTTTTGGATGAAGGAAGTGAAGTTCCTTGGCCATGTTGTGTCCGAGCAAGGGGTAGCGGTTGATTCCTCGAAGATTGAGGCCGTGATGCAATGGGAACCACCAAAGAATGTGACAGAAATACGTAGTTTCTTGGGGTTAGCCGGTTACTATCGTAGGTTTGTGGAAGGTTTTTCCAAGCTTGCGATGCCGATGACTCGCCTTACCAAGAAGGGGGAGAAATTTGTGTGGACTCAAGCGTGTGAATTAGCTTTTCGCACCTTGAAGGAAAAGTTGACGACGGCACCGATCCTCATTATTCCGAACAGTGGGAAGGTTACGATGTTTACACCGATGCTTCACTACGAGGCTTGGGATGTGTGTGATGCAAGGAGGCAAGGTGGTTGCTTATGGCTCGAGGCAACTCAAGATTCATGAGCAAACTATCCCACTCACGACTTGGAGCTAGCCGCTGTGGTTTTTGCTCTTAAGTTGTGGAGGTGTTACTTGTATGGAGAGAAATTTCAAGTGTTCTCGGATCATAAAAGCCTCAAGTATGTGTTCACACAGAAAGAATTGAATCTCCGGCAGAGAAGGTGGATTGAGTACTTAGAAGATTACGACTTCACTCTCAACTATCATCCGGGGAAGGCTAATGTAGTAGCGGATGCATTGAGTAGGAAGTCTCAGGGTGAAATCAATGTCCTTGCGGCTAAACGGTGGAAAATGATTGATACGTTGGAGGAGTTTGATCTATGGGTTAATGGACCGGAGGATCGACCATGTTTGTTTAACCTAGTAGCTCAACCAATCCTCCGACAAAGGATTGTGGAGTTGCAACGGTTAGATCCCGAGTTGACAGAAATTCGGGATAAATTGGAGAGGAATGAGATTGTTGAGGATTGGTCTATAAAGAATGAGGAGTTACAGTTTCGGGAAGATTATGCGTGCCAAACGACGACCAAGTGAGGGAAGAAGTGTTGGGAGAGTGTCACCGATCGAAGTTCTCTATACATCCGGGGAGTACAAAAATGTATAGAGATATGAAACGACAATATTGGTGGAGTGGAATGAAGAAGGATGTAACAAAGTTCATTTCAAGGTGTGCCGTATGTCAGCAAGTGAAGATTGAGCACCAACGACCTGGAGGATTATTACAGTCTCTGCCTATCCCGGAGTGGAAGTGGGATCATATCACCATGGACTTCGTGTCGGGTTTTCCACGGACTTCAAGAGGGCATAACGCCGTATGGGTTATCGTAGATCGACTCACCAAGTCAGCTCACTTTTTGGGGATGAAGACCACAGACTCATTAGAGATCTTGAGCCGACTGTACATTCGAGAGATTGTTCGATTGCATGGAGTTCCACTTTCTATCGTGTCGGATCGCGATTCTCGTTTTGTGGCTCATTTTTGGCAAAGTCTACAACAAGCTATGGGGACAGAGTTACATTTCAGCACAGCCTTTCACCCTCAAACAGATGGCCAATCCGAGAGAGTGATACAGATTTTGGAAGACATGTTACGGGCTTGCGCGTTGGACTTCAAAGGGAGTTGGAGCGATCACTTACCGTTGGTGGAATTTGCGTACAACAACAGTTACCAAGCGAGTATCGGAATGGCACCGTATGAAGCTTTGTATGGAAGACCATGTAGATCCCCGACGTGTTGGTTGGAAGCCGGAGAGAGTAGTATGTTTGGGCCCGAGATTGTACGGGAGACAACGGAGAAGATTCAGCTCATCCGGGAGAGATTACGCACAGCACAGAGTCGACAAAAGAGCTATGCGGATAGGAGAAGAAGGCCTTTGGAATTCAAGGAGGGAGATTTTGTATTTCTTAAAGTGTCACCCAAGAAGGGCGTACTTAGATTCGGTAAGAAAGGAAAACTCGCTCCAAGGTACATCGGTCCATTTGAAGTGATCAAGACAGTGGGCAAAGTAGCATACCAACTTCGGCTACCAGTATCGTTGTCAGGAGTTCATGACGTGTTCCACGTTTCGATGTTGAGGAAGTGTCAACCAAATACGTCGCATGTCGTGGATTTGGAGGATATTGAAGTGCAAGATGGAGTCACCTATGAAGAGCAGCCGGTGAAGATTCTTGATATCCAGGAGAAAGTGCTTCGCAACAAGGTAATCCAGCTGGTGAAAGTCCTGTGGCAACATCATGGCGTAGAGGAAGCAACTTGGGAACCGAAGTGGGAGATGCGAGAGAAATATCCATATTTGTTCGATACTTGAGGTAAGTTTCGAGGACGAAACTTTCTTTAAGGGGGGTGGATTGTAACACTCCGCATTTTATTTTATATATATGCATATAGATATATATTAAATAATTTTTGTAAAAATGGGGATAGGTGTAGCGATGTGTATTTGAATTTGGTAGATTGGAAATGGAAAAAGGGATGAAATAGTGAACAGTGCACGTGAACTGTGCACTGGCTGCAACTTCAAGCCCAATTTAGACCTTGATGTAGTCAGTATCTCTTAAAACTTAAAACATGAACGTTGTAGAGTTCTTTCTTAGCTTTCCATAGCATCTTGAATCATCTCAATCGGAGCTCGGATGAGAGAGTTATGCCCCGATAACGAAGTAATATCGAAGCAGCCCATGAACAGTAAAAGAAAAAAACAATTCGGGATTTCTATGTTTAAAAACACAGATTTCAGCCTTTACTCTCATTTCTCTCATTCCACTCTCAACCCACTTCTCTTAGGACTCTAGAGGAAGAGAGAAGGATAAAACACAAGATCAAGAGGAGATCTATACTTCAAAGAAGATCAAATCTTCATCTTCTTCACACTAAACCTAGGTTTTTAAGAACATTGAGGTAGGGTTTTCTTCCATCCTTGTCCATTGATGTTAGGGTTATTATACATGTAGAATTTGGCTCTTAATAGTATGTATTTGTTATGGGTTCCTTGTTCCTTGGTATGTTTACAAACATTCCCATGATTTGAACAAAATGATGGTTGGAAATCCATCAAACTCTAGTTTTTGGGGGAAATATGGATTTTTCTCTATATCTTCACATCATCTTGATTTCAAAAATTCTAGAACTTTTGTTGGGTAGTAAAATGATTGTATTGATGATCTCATGCTTATTTCCTTTAAACTTGTCTCTTGTTACATGATTTGCGAAATGGGTATATTTTCTTAAATTGTTCTATTATGTATCTTGCTTGTGAAAATTTGGGGAAACATCATGGAATTTGCTTGTATATGAGGTTGAGTATATTGTTGGTATGTCACTCTTGTGTATGGTGTTGTGAGGGACTTGGATTACCTTCGAAAACTGCCGTAGAGCGTTAGAGGTTAGTCTATCCCAATGGGGGGTGAAATGGCTGCCTAATGCTCGTAGTGGATCACTGTGGTGACAGTGACCACTATTGTTCACGGATACCGGGGAAAAGGGTTAGTATACTAGACACCTTGGAGGATCTCGTCAAGGCCGTATGAGACGGTACACGCCCTTCCTAAATTGGTCTGTGATTGTTAATGGAAATGGATGAACGAGGTAGAATCGTCGGGTAAATTCAGGAGAAGCGACAACCTACTTGAGTGGTACCAAATAGAAATTTTTGTTCATTGTACCAAATATTATTTTTCCAAGAGTTTCGGGTAGTATGGGATGCCGCGATACCTTGTGGAAATGGTGTATGGTGGAGTGGATTATGTTGGAAATTATTTGTCAATTAAACGTGATTTTATTCTCGTTCAAGTCCTTATTATTGTACAAACTTGAGATCTCCTTTAAAATGTCTTTATTTTACTTTAAAATTCATTTATATGTATGTGCGAAATGTGACCTACCTGTTTTACTTGATTTCAAAACCTTGAATGGGTTTGGAAGGATCCTCCTACAGAGCCTTGTGCTCACCCCCTACTTCCCCACCTTTCAGATTTTGCCTTTGACGAGGAGCTGAGAGTCGAGGGGCCGACATATTTGGAGACTCCGATAGAAGGGAGCGTGGATCCCGAGGTGGATGCTTAGAGCGACCCCCCTTTCTTTTGTTATAGACTTGGATAATCTTTTGGGAGAATTGTATAGCCTAGTTTTTATTTTATAAATTCCGCTGTGTATTATAGTACTTTTGTGGGAATGTAAAGGCCATAACTTGGCCTATTCTTTTGGGATAACATGTAAATTGGATGGATTAATTTTATGGTAGTTAAATGGACCCGGTGTGGTCATTACAGTAGAATTGCACAGGTTGTGTTTTGGGTAGAGCTTCCCGAACAGAGGAGACTCTGCCCAAATTTTGTTAAAATATGAATGGTGGATGAATGAAACTTTCGTCGTGATGGATTTACTTAATGCTCTCATGCGGTGAATGGTTTTTAGAATGTAATGTCACCCAAGGGGGGTTTTGGAGCGTTACAACACTGGGGTTAGAAAACATAACCTTGGGAGTTTGGAAAAAAAAAGGGGATGAACGGTATAGTTCAATGAGTAAATGTCTACTAAATACTTGATCCCTAACTTGGGATATTAAATAATTGATCTATTACTATATTATGTGTGTGTAGTAGCAACTAGAGGAAGGGGACGTCGGGGTGGATGGAACAACCAACCACCACCACCGGCCTTTGACCAACAAGCCTTCATGGAGGCTATTGGTCCAGCGGTGGCTACCATTGTACAAGCTAGTGCTACGGCAGCTACTATGGCACAGACAAGTGCAAGAGGGAGTCAAGGAGGTTCAAGTCACCTCCAGAAGTTCAAGGCATACAATCCTCTGATCTTTCTGGGAGGGGCGGATCCCATGGTGGCTGATCATTGGTTCCGACAAGTGGACAAGATCTTGAGGGCTATGAAGATTACCTCCGATGCCACGAGGATAACGCTAGCTACTTTTCAGCTAGAAGGAGAATCCCAAGTGTGGTGGGATTGGGTCAAGGATTTCAAGAACTTGGAGGTAATGACATGGGCAAAATTCAAGGAGCTCTTTATGGGCAAGTACTTCCCAACGGCAGCTCAACATGCCAAGGCTCGGAAGTTCTTAGACTGGAGCCAAGGGACAATGACAGTGATGGAGTACGTGGCTAAGTTCACAGAGTTAGCCCGTTTCGCCAATGACTACGTGACCACAAATATGGCCAAAGTGAGGAAGTTTGAGGATGGTTTTAAGTTGTCCATCTGGGGTAAAATTGTAGGTCTTCTTTTGCAAGACTTAGACACAATGGTCGCGACTGCTATGGCCATTGAGAGAGAGGTGGATGACATAAGGAGCAACCAGGAGTCTGGTGCAAAAGACAAGAAGAATGAGGGTTAATCCTCTTCTTCTAGCTCGAAGAAGAAGTAGAGGACTTCTACTCCACAAGGGTTTTAGGGACAGGGCCGCAGCTATCAAGACTAAGGCCAAGGTCAATCCTCCTAAGGTGAGAGAAATCAGAGGCCTTCCTACCAGGCAGGCCAAAGGACTTGCTATCATTGCCACCAACCGGGTCACATGAAGCGTGATTGTCCTCAGAGGTAAGGATCCCAAAGTTATAGGTCATCTCAGTCCCAAACTTCAGTGGGGCAGCCACATACACATTATACTCATCATTACCCTACCATGGGCCAGGGGAACTAGTACCAGTTCCAAAATACTACTCAGGCCCAAACTACTTCGCGTGCGGGGATTTCACAATCTGGCAAGATGGGCTAGGGCATGGGTAGAGACCGAGGCCAGGCTTACAAACCGGTACTTTAGGGACCCAGGGGCATGTCTACGCCATGATACCTCAGACTGAGTCGACAGATCCGTCGGTGATACAGGGTACATTTCTACTCTCTCGCTTATGGGCAAGGGTATTATTTGATTCTGGTGCATTGCATTCATTTATTGTTGCATCTTGTGTGAAAGACTTGGGCTTAGAGGTTGAGACCTTGGAAGAGCCATTGCATGTGAGTTCTCCCCTAGGTGCTGGGGGTGAGAATTGATCAGATATGTCGGGGTTATGAGTTAGAAATCTCGGGGATTCTACTCACTGTGGACCTTAGAGTCATGGACATGTCAAAGTTTGATGTTATCTTTGGTATGGATTGGTTGACGGCACACCGTGTTGTTATTGATTGTGATCGAAAAAAAGTCACTGCTTTTACTACGAAGGGGGTTTGTTTTAAGTTCCAGGGGAAAAGCATGATGTTTTATCCCAAGCAGTGTACGATTCTCAATGGCACGGGCAGTTGATGAGTTGGCTTTGCGAGCCTTACTTTGGAGGTTGAGGTGAGACAGGAGTTGGGTCTACCTCTGGTGGTTTGTGAGTATGAGAATATTTTTCCAAATGAACTACCGCGATTACCTCTACATAGGGATGTACACTTCACCATTGAGTTATATCCTGGTACATCGCCCATTTCTATGACTCCATATAGGATGACGTCTGCTAAGTTGCAAGAACTCAAGGTCCAATTGCAAGACTTGTTGGACAGGGGTTTTATTAGGCCTAGCATCTCACCTTGAGGCACTCCAGTATTGTTTGTCAAGAAGAAGGACAAGAGCCTTCGATTGTGTATAGATTATCGGTAGTTGAATCGGGTTACTATCAAGAATAGATACCCTTTACCGAGGATTAATGACTTGTTTGATCAGCTAAGAGGGGCGCGAGTCTACTCCAAGATAGATCTTTGCACTGGTTACCATCAGTTGAGAGTTAGGGTGGAAGATATCCCTAAGACGGCATTTAGAACGCGATATGGGCATTTTGAGTTCACAGTCATAACGTTCGGATTGACGAATGCTCCAGCAGTATTTATGGATCTCATGCATAGGGTGTTTCAACACTACTTAGATCAATTTGTTGTAGTCTTTGTTGACGACATCTTGATTTACTCCAAGTCTGAGGAGGAGCATGAGGGTCACTTGAGAATTGTTCTCCAGACATTGAGAGATTATCAGTTGTACGCAAAGTTCAGCAAGTGTGAATTCTGGCTTACTGAGGTAAAATTTATGGGACACATGGTGTCGGCTTTGGGTGTATCTGTGGACCCAGAGAAGGTTGAGGCAGTTATGAATTGGGAGAGGCCGAAGTCAGTCTTTGAGATACGCAGTTTTTTGGGATTGGCAGGGTACTATAGAAGGTTTATTGAGGATTTTCCCCGATTGGCTGCGTCTATGACGAAGTTGACCCGGAAAGAGGTCAAGTTTGTGTGGAATGATTCTTGTGAGAATGCATTCCAGGAGTTAAAGAGGAGGCTTACTTCAGCTTATATTCTGATAGTTCCAGAACGGGGACAGAGGTACACGGTCTATTGTGATGCCTCGAAGGACGGACTGGGATGTGTTTTGATGCAGTCCGGGAGGGTAGTAACTTATGGTTCTTAGTAGCTAAAGAATCACGAGCAGAATTATCCCACACATGACATGGAGTTGGCGGCCATTGTCTTTGCCTTGAAGGCTTGGCGTCACTACCTATATGGTGAGCAGTTTGAAGTATTTTCAGACCACAAGAGTCTGAAATATATTTTCACACAGTGGGACCTCAACATGAAGCAACGTCGGTGGATGGAGTATTTAGAGGACTATGACTTCACTTTGCATTACCATCCTGGTAAGGCAAACGTGGTGGCTGATGCACTTAGCCGAAGGTCACGGGGAGTTTTAGCTAGTGTAGCTTCCCGAGAGTGGCAGATGCTCAAAATTGTGGGACAGTTTGGGCTATGTTATATGGGTCAGGCTCAGGGTACTTTGGAGAGTTTGGTGGCTATGCCGTCTCTACTGAGCAGGGTGATTGAGTCCCAGAGTCAGGACATGGAGCTATTGTCCATCCGGGACCGTGTACAGGCAGGTACAGGTGACGAGGACTGGGCTATTCACTCGGATGGTAGTCTTCGGTATCGAGGAAGGGTTGTGGTTCCTTAGTTGGCAGATCTGAGAGAAGAGATCCTTAGGGAGTTTCATTGCTCCCATTTTGCGGTTCATCTAGGGGGCACAAAGATGTATCATGATCTTCGTCGCCAGTATTACTAGAGTGGAATAAAGAGGCAGGTTGGTGATTTTGTCAGTCGATATCTCACGTGTCAGCAGATTAAGACTGAACACCAGAGACCAGCGGGATTACTCCAGCCTTTGGAGATAGCTGAGTGGAAGTGGGAGCATATCACGATGGATTTTGTGACCCATTTGCCACGGACATCATGGGGTCATGACGCGATATGGGTGATAGTGGATCGGCTTACTAAGTCGGCACACTTTTTGGCTGTGCGGATGACCTTCATACTAGAGGAATTCTGTAGGTTGTATATACGTAAGATTGTCCAATTGCATGGGGTACCCATCTCTGTAGTATCAGATCGGGATCTCAGGTTTACAACTCATGTTTGGGAGAGTTTTCAGTGGGCCATGGGGACACAACTGATGATGAGCACTACTTTTCATCCCCAGACAGATGGTCAGTCTGAGAGGACTATCCAGACTTTAGAGGACATGCTACGGGCATGCGTCCTAGATCTCAAGGGTAGCTGGGAAGATCACTTACCCTTGGTAGAGTTCGCCTATAACAATAGTTATCATGCGAGCATACAGATGGCACCCTATGAGGCATTATATGGGAGGTCATGCCCTTATCCAGTTTGTTGGACGGAGGTGGGAGAGAGATCCTCTCTAGGTCCGAATTTGGTCAAGGACACCTCTAAGAAGGTGGACTTGATACGAAAACGGCTTCTCACGGCTCAGAGTCGACAGAAGTGCTACGTCAACAACGGCGGCGACCTCTAGAGTTTGAGGTGGGAGATCATGTCTTCTTGAAGGTGATGCCTAAGAGAGGAGTGGTCATGTTTGGTAAGCGGGGAAAATTGTCGCCAAAGTATATCGGGCCCTTCGAGGTACTCGAGAGGGTGGATGTAGTGGCTTACCGGTTGGCATTACCGCCAAATTTATCGAGTGTGCATGTGATATTCCATGTCTCTATGCTCTGGAAGTATACTCTAGATCCGACACATGTGGTGGATTAGGGTGAGTTGACTATTGATGTAGATGGGACCTTCAAGGAGGGACCGGTGTGCATCATGGATAGCCGGGAACAGATTTTGCAAGGCAAGACCGTGCGGTTAGTGAAGGTGTTGTGGCAGCACCGAAAAGTGGAGGAGATGACATAGGAGCGCGAGGACACTATCTGTACCAATTACCCTTCTTGTTCGAGGATGGAAGTACATTCTTATGGTCATTTAGCATTATTTGACTGTTGCATATGCATGTGTATGTGAATTTCAGGGACGAAATTCTTTTTAAGGGGGGAAGGATGTAAAATTCGGATAAATTTGAACTTTTTCCGATAAAGGGTAAAATGGTAATTTGTCACTATTACGAGGATTTAAAATACATATTTTTTATAGAGCTCGGATGGGACAACGGATCTCACCGTTGGATTCACATCGTAAAATCAAGCTGCTCTGTCAATTTTCATCGAATTTCGAAATAGTCGGATTATACACGTATTTCGAGATGATTTAAGTGACGAATAAACTTTTAAATGTCCCCAAAAACAAAATTTTTAAAATTTCTTTATAATTAGGTTAAAGTTCCAATAAAATTAATTTGGACTTAAACTGGATTAAAATCAATCATTTTGGAGCAAAAAACGGACCCGGAAGTGATAAACGAGCGGAACGATATGGACCGCGGAATTAAAAGTATAAAAGGGGCATAATATCTGAAAAAATCAGATATTTCTTCCCCAAGAGGCCGACTGGTTCAGGCGTGAAAAGAAAGAAAGAGAGAAAGTGGGTTTTTTAAGTTTTCTTCCGACGATTTCTCAAGATTCGTTGGTCGGAATCTGTCAGACCAAGAACTAAAGTCAATCTACGCGACGAGAGCTACATGTGGGTACCAAAAACGAAGACTTTCACCAAAGATTCAAAGACAAAGTCTTGGAGGATCAAAGCTTTGGGGCTTGTTTTGGTGGCATAGAAATCTCTACACTTCTATGAAGGTAGGGGGTTCTCCTACTTGGGTCTATTCTTAGCCTAGAATGTCTATGTGGGATGGTTGAATATATGTGCTTATATGTTCCCTACTTGGGTCTATTCTTAGCCTAGAATGTCTATGTGGGATGATTGAATATATGTGCTTATATGTTCTCCTACTTGGGCCTATTCTTAGCCTAGAATGTCGATGTGGGATGCTTGAATATATGTGCTTATATGTTCTCCTACTTGGGCCTATTCTTAGCTTAGAATGTCTATCTGGGATGTTTGAATATATATATATATATATATATTGACTCATTTATGTATATGGCTAAGAAAATAGGTGTGGAATTGGGCCTATATAAATTCCTAGTAAAATTGGCAAAGGAAATTACTTGTGTGATTCCTTGGGATTTGATGTGTTTGGGTATGTTATGTGGTCCAATGTGATTTATAAAGATGTGGGCAATATTATGTGATAACATGACATGTTTGCCTTGAAGGTGTTTGATGAAATGTCTTAGAGAATTAAATGTGGTTATTGTGATGAAAATAGCATGTTGAGTTGTTGTGATATGTGAGATTATGCTTGTTGAGATATTGAGCATAGTGTTGATTGTGGAAGCTATGTGCCTTTGATATGAAATTTCATGGCATATGATTTATATTGCTCATGTAGCATTATTGTATATTGGGCATGTCATGGGCATCACATTCATGACACATTCATGGGCATAAGGCTTGGGTGTGAGTGTGTGATTGCATGGGTGGATCAATCACCATACTTGGTGCTTTGATAGGTGGGCTCGGGAAAGTGGGGTTGAATATCCTACAGAGTCGCACGGTTGCATGAAAAACTTAGGCTCGGTACCGTTGGGCCAAGGTTCAACAGAATCGCAAGAAAACTTGTGTTGGGTACAACAAATAGAGCTAGACATTCCCTCGGGTGAAAAACCCGGCCACTTGGTTCATATACTTCTGGGCAGTGAAATTTCAGAAAAGTGTATTTGGTCTGCGGAACCGGTGGTGCGATTCCAAAACTCCACTACCCAACAAAGACACAAGGTTTTGTTTTATAATATATTCATTTGATGGGAAACATCCAACAATGAATGGGTTTTATAAAAACATGCATTGTATTTTCAAAAAGTGATCTTTGGATGTATTTCATCGAAGACAAATGATTTTTACACGTATGTATTGCATAGTGTGGTGAAAGCTGGTGAAGGTTCGGGTTGAAGTGCGTGGGTGAATCTCATTTTATTCATAGCATGACATGATAGATTCCAACGTGAATTGTATATTCTTGTATTGGAATGGATGTTAAATGTGATTGTTGCATGAGACCATTGCATATGCATGTAGGTGGGGAGTAGCCTCTGTAGGAAACTTTCTACTGAGCGTCGCTCACCCTATATGGGAACACATTTTAGGTGGGAGAGATACACTTGTGGATGGCTCCAATTTGGACCCGCATGTTTGAAGAAAGCCGAATGTGGCTTTATTTTGTGTTAATATAAAATATTTGTGAAAATAATGTTTTAAGCATGTAATCTTTTAATTGTAATATAATTTATATGGACTATCGTTAAACTAACCTTGCATGTTTTGAAATAAATGTGGATGATTGGACCCGGTGCGGCCAATGTTTATTTATAAAAGGATCCGGTGTGGTCAATGTTTTTATATTGGGCCTCTGATGGGTCATGTGAAAATACTTTGCGCAGGTTGGGTTTTGGGTAGAGCTCCCCGTACAAAGGAGACTCTGTCTGAATTTCGTTAAATTATGGATCCCGAATTTTGGGTTGTCACAAAATCAGTGTCCTCTTCGACAGACCTTTTCCCTAAGAGAGAAACAGAGGAGCGTGTAATTCTGGAAGGAGTAGACATGACTGAACAGGAGAAGCGTAAACTGAAAAAACGGTACAGAGGGGGAATACCGATTAAACACTCCCTAATAACCTTAGGGTCAGTGCAGTAGCTTCCAATAGAAAGGATTCGCACGATAGAAGACCAGTCCACGAAGTGGGGGAGAGGAGACAAGCAGTAATTTCGATTCCAAAAGTAAAAGAACCGAAAGGCCCAGAACTGTAATGGCCACCTTGAATTCGAGGGATCTAGAACGAGGAAAGATGAAAAAGGGACAGAAGGGCATACCTAGGGGGGAAATAGCAACGAACAGTAGCCTGGAGTGAAATGGAAGAAAGAGGGCAATGTGAATCCTCAAATCGAACCCATAGAACTCGATCTTGAACGAGGAATCAGAGAATTCCAAATCAGAAAGCCAAGAAATCGCAAGAAGAGAGAAGCAGCAGAGAAGTTGAATAGTGGAATAGGGCGATTCAGGTAACCGTTTGAGCATTTAAAGCCTGAAAGACGTGGACTGAAACGTGTGCGGGAAACGAGAAAGCCATGATTGCCAAAAGTTGCCAAAAAGGCCAAACTCACGTGCAGGCCAAGGTCAACCACGTCCAGACCCTACTCGGTTTACAAAAACAGCTCAACCCCTGCCCAAGCCCGCTTGAACCAAAGATTGGGGGGGCAATTGATGATACCTCAAACAAGCTCTAGATGTGAGGTCAAGTCAGGAGGTTAAGTCAAGAGGTCGAGTCAGGAGTTCAGGAAAGACACGAGGAACTCAAAGAACCAGGGGTGGAGTTTCCCTTGGGGAGATCGTAGCTGAACCGACTAGGAAATAGTTAGATGACTGTAGGGATTGGGCCCCATACATGAAACTCTCAACCAACCAAGATTCTCTCCTAAAATCAAGGAGGATCCCATGAATAATGGGCAAAAATCTCGGCTGAAATCCCACGGAATATGGGACAGCCTTATAAATACTATGCAACGCCTCATCGTGAGACAGAGAGAGAGAGAGAAAAAAAAGAGATAAAACCCTAATCAGTTTAGCACTGTCTTGTATTACATTCAACTAATCAATAGAGAAGAAAAAGAGCAAGAACCTCCATTGAAGAGTGGACTAGCCGAGCTCCTGAGTCGGTGAACCACTATATTTTTATTGTGTACACCCCTTTAATCCCCTCAATATTTTTATTGCAGCATCATAGACGAGCCTTGAAGCTCTGATCTGCGTTCATCTCACGTTACTTGCACCTTTTGCTCATCCACGTTGATTTACGCTATCAGCATCAATAGGAGGTGGTGGGCTTTAGAATAGGGAAAAGAGTATTAATTAAATAAGTATTGCCCTATTTGCAGTTTAACTGTTTTTTTTATGAATTTCATTTTAAATAATGGGAGGGTAACTAAGGAATTTTGGGTCAAAAATATGTTGATGTCATAAAGTTTTAACAGCATGTCTAAAGGATGCTAACTGCAATAGTCTATGTGTTACTCATGCACATACCTTAAGGATTATTGATGTAATTTTTTAAATGTGAGGGAATCTATCTGATTAAGTGACAAATTTTAAAAAGTTTGAATGTAATTTACCCCAAAATATATGATATGCTACTTGGCGAAGTAATTGTTCCCTAAAGACCCTATAAAACTTTGCCCACTCAGCACGCAAAGTTCCCAAAACACCCTTCTTCCTAACCCGAGTAAAAAAATTAAAATGAGTAATGCTAGACTGACCAAATTTTGGGACTAAATTTAGAGCTCAAATGACATGACAACTAATTATTTAAAATCTTTATTGGAACCCAAATGACATGACATCAATCAAAGAAATTCAAATCAATTGCCATGTCATTAGGGTTTCAAATTTGGTCCTAAAATTTGGTCAGTCTAGTATTACTGAAATAAAATATATGATTATCAAGAATGGAATTAAGCATAAATGGCATGATCCCCTTCGTGTCTTCATATATTGGTTAATCATGAGATTGGAGTAAAATCTCCTCAATTTTTTTTCCTTAATTTCTTTCTTAACAAATCACCTATTATGCATTTAAGTGAGACCTAATATATATAAGTGGATTCCTTGTTCATTTATGGTTAATGATCTGTCAAAAAGAAAATTGAAAGAAAATAATATTGGAGGGAATATAAACCTCATGAGATTGAATTTTGATTGATTTAATTTCAAATCTAATTTTAAAATTACGATCAAAATTTTATCAAAGATACAAAAATTTTTATTTTCTTATGAAATATCCAAAATTATTAAAAATTAAATTTTCAATGTAAAAATCCAATTCAATCAAAATAATTCAATTAGCGTTGAATATTAACATGTTAATGTCAAACACATATAACTTAACTTTAACCGTGCAAAAACGTTTAGATAATATAAATTTTTTATTTATTTATAAGTATATGTTTATTTTCCTGGATTTATAAGTATATGATTTTTATTTTTATTTCGACAAAAAAATATATAAAAAGTTTGGCTTGATTGAGAAAAAAATAAATTCTAATTTTGAATTCTCAAATGGATAAATATCACAATTAATCTTTAAACTTTGCCTCTTATTATAAAGTAATTCTTTAATTTTTAATTGTCTCAATTTAATATCTCACCTATTAATGAAGTGTCAATAAAATTCTTGAGTCAATTTCAACAATTAGAATTGATAGAGACAAACTCATGGGTTTATCATATGGTTATTTACGTCATATATCTTGATTTATTTTAACTAATGAAAATGGATAAATAATTGAAAAACTACATTAACGCAATTAAAATTTTAAAACTTTTAAAATATGAGATAAAATTTAAAAATTAATTATGACATTTAGCTTTCCAAAATAATATGAGTGTTTGGCTTCCTCTAATTAAAATAACATTTAGCGTTCTGTAATAATTGAGAGATGTGATGTATAATTAACCTTAAGTTAAACTAGGTTCTATGTAATTTTTTCTTTTTATAAAATCGTGAATATTTCTCCATGTCAGCGAGCGATTGAATTGCCGCAGTAATTCAATATGTCCTCTACGGTCCTATCCCCGTGAAAATATTTATTATAACGATGATGCTATGTGATAAAGTGATATGATACTATTAATTAATAATATCAAAATAGATAAATAGATGGACACCGCAAAAATCAATAATAAATTGGTCATATTTATACTATTTCTAAATGTCAAGATAAATGTAAAACTTTTAATGGACTAAATTAGGCTTAACAAAATGAAGAATGACAATTCTATCTTTTTTAATTAATAAATTCATTAATATTATTGTAATTGTGTCGGTTATCAATTTGCTCTCGGAGAAACTGTCAGGCTTCTGAACTCTTCTTGTCTTTAATCCAATCCCAAATATCATTCGGAGATCTCAAAACAAAAAACAATGGCAGATGCTACTTTTGGTGAATGGAAGATATTTTGGCACTGGTCAGTAACAAGAAGTTGAAAGTTGTCATCCA
Organism: Ilex paraguariensis; assembly: GCA_963454935.2. Classification (NCBI taxonomy): domain Eukaryota; kingdom Viridiplantae; phylum Streptophyta; class Magnoliopsida; order Aquifoliales; family Aquifoliaceae; genus Ilex; species Ilex paraguariensis. The sequence goes on along the minus strand of CAUOFW020000944.1, from coordinate 147,086 downwards.
ATTTTCCTGCTTAGAGTTGCTTCTAGAGACGCAGAGATTAGAATAAAGCAAGCAAGGGATGGAAGTGAGTCCATTGCAGAAAAGACTCATGGACAAATCAAAACCATTGTTTAGAAAAATTTAGGTATTCTGTATGTGGTTTAATATAGCTATAATGATCATATGTTTAGTTTCTGGTTTGGTATTCTGTTCTAGGTCGGCTCTGATTTGGTTTAGGTGTTTTGGTTTACAGGGTTCTTAGATCATCACAATCTTCAACAACTTCAAGATGTGATAAACCCAAATTTCCGGTTTGGAAGTGGTGTCTCTTTTTTCCAGTGCTCTTAAAAGCTTCTCAATGATCTAACTGAAGGACTTTGAGGATCCTACTCTCTCTCTCTCTCCATTATCTTTTTGTTGTGTTCTTTGGTTTATCTTCTATTGTTTGTTGATAAGTCCAATAATTTGGGGCTTATAAATAGTTGATGTCCAAGTTCACCGGTTGAATGATAGTTGTTCCAGGTATTATGCTGATTTTTGGTTTTATACATCTATGCATTGTACCAAATAGAAAAGCTAGATCACCCTACTTGCGTATAGCTTTGAAAACCGACTGTTACAAAACACAAGGCAGGTTGTGACATATTAAGATGAGTCCATGGTTTTTTTGTTTAGCTTCTGCAAAAGATTTAATGTATTCAAACTGTTGAGATATGCTTGTCCATGTGAAATTTTGGTGCTTGTTAATGCTACAGGTTAAGAAGTTCATTCTTCTTGGAGAAATGCACATATGTATACTTTCTTGGTTAGAGGGAGTAGGGAGCTCAATTTAGTTTATCGGCCAAAAATTTTGCCTCACTTTGTTGTTTAATGACAGAATTTTTAATTAACAGAAGCACACTCAATCTGATAATTTCAGATGATCAAAAAATAGCCTGACCTTTCATATGTATGTGGCTTAATACCTATATTTTTCCAAAACAAGTGCTAATTGAAACACTCCTATTTTTCAACAATTTTTGTGGTAAGAATTCTTTCAACAATTTTTTTGGCCAAGTACAAATGAATTTTTGAGAAGTTGAGACTAGGAGTTATATTTCACCCTTCGTTTCAAAACATCTACTATATTATTGGCATCAATTTCTTATTTTTGATAATTCTGACCCTTTTTCTCCAAAAAATATGTTTTTCTGGATGCATGCACAGTTCCAACTCCAATAATACATATCTATATTTATACTTGTATATAAAATGTCAGTATAGCAGAAAAATGTTTATTTTTCTTTTTTACTCCGGAACAATGTAATTACTAATTAGTTTAGTTGAATAATGAGGCCTACCTATGAATACCCCTTCATGTTTCTGTCATTCATGACCTGTAAGCTTAAGAGACATTAATATTTGTTGTCTAAGCTATTTTATATGTATTTTGATCTAATTGAGAAGTGGTGGATCTTGAACATTACTTCATTCACCCCTTCAACAATCTTTCTCTCTTTCTCCTTATAACGGTTAAATTTTATTTCTTAGGTGTGTTATGTTTTGGCATTTAAATACCCTGTTACAGAATGTGGCAAACTAAGCTAACTATTATTCCTTACATCCTTTCATCTTCTTTTAATAATAACACTGAATCAATTTATGTGTATTAATTATCCTTAATACCAATAACACCTCTCTGGTTTCTATCCTAAGCTCATCGCATTCTCTGTTAATTTTTGTCCATCACCATCTTCCTGTCTAATAAGATTCTCTTTGACAGGTTGACTAACGAGAAAGGTTGATGACCAACTTGAGTTTCATTTGCCCCGGAATTAGGATGGACAAGGCTGGTGAGGTGTCTTTTCTTAAGCATCTGTCAGTAGTATTCATCACAATATTGCAATACTTACTACCGTTGCATTTAATTTATGGATTTGATTCTCTTTGATCATTAGGTTGCCAATAAGGTGATTGATATTGTGTCTATGAATCTCAGGTTTGTGGTTCCTTCGCCAGTGGCTTATGTGGTTGAGTTTTTTTCCTTACATGATCTAATTGATAGTTTCAATGCAAGGATAGGTGGTGCACCAGATCTGTTTTTGTACGTAATAGACTCATTTCTAACATGATAATAGTTTGTTAGAGGCTAACTTACTTTTTGTATGATTAATCTTGTGATTTGAGTCCCGTGTTTTACTTGTGGATTACATATTAGCACTTCCTATTTTCCTTTTAAGCTCAAATTCATTCATCAAACTCAATTCTTTAGTGTCTTTCATTTATTTGGTACTTAATTTAAGGATCTAATGCATTGTGCTTAGATTTGTAGTGGGTCATCCATTATTGCTCTAAAGGCCACAATGCATGAGGTCCCAAATTAGGTACAAGGAGTGTTGTTATGATCATTTCTCTTTGTTCAATGTACTCCTGCATGCTTGTTATTATCATTCAGATGATTATACTTAAAATTTTTTGTTTAAATGCACGTTTGTTATCATCATTTTGTCGATTACGAGTGTACGGTGTAATATATACTTAGACCAATCATTCGAAAGATGAGTAATGAACAAATTCAGGATTCAAATTAACACTTATATTTATACCTTTGTGGCATTCAAATAGCACATTTATACGTATATGTCGCTTTAATTGATTTTTGATTACCCTGCACATTGGATATTGAGTTTTAAATTTTATGTTGTCAAATGTGGAGTTACTCTGCTTATGTCTGGTTTTTTGGTTATAATTCCCTTTGCATGCGTAGTTTATATATTTACACTAATTTTGTATTCATTTTTAGTATTCACAAGTCAGTTTCTATAATTTATAGGTCTCGACAGTCCCTAGGCAATCTGTACACAAATTGTAAGCGAGCCAAAGCAAAAGGATGCGTTTCAAAGCATCTACTACACATAATTTTATCTATTCCATCAATAGTTGGATTGGTCATAATGAATTAAACTTTAGAAACAATTTGGAAATTCTATTTATTTTTTAGAGTAATAAATTGATTTTGGTAGCTGTAAATTGAGCCTACGATTCTTAAATTGAGTCATCCTATTATTTTTATTATTGTTTACTATATTTTTTGGCCTTGAAAACTTAAAAGAGTTTCAGATTCAAAACTTCTTTTAGAGTGTTCTAGATTGAGTTTCAAATCAAATAGGTTGTTGTTTGTGTCAAGATCTGATTTGACACCCCAGAGGGAAAGAAGGAGACTGAGTTGGTTTGTTGTGCCTATGCTTATTAGCTATAGCATCTGGACGCGTCCACAAACAGTAAAAGGCAAATGTTATACGTTCTGATCCATGGAAGGTATAAAAATTCTATAGAGAATAATTAAGCATCTGTGACATTATTATGAATAGAAATGTAATCAATAAATTAAACGTGCCAAAAGTTTAAGACCAACCATATGCTCCGTCTTGGCACAAAGGTCAATCGGTGATTGTTGCTGCTATCTAAGGCAATATATCTACAACGAAACTCTTAAAATTGATAAAAAAAAAATTAGTATAAAAATCCAACAGTATTTTAATTTCAATCTCTATTTTATCAACACCAACTCAATTATAATTCAAAACTATCCACGTACAACGCACGTGTGCATCAACTAGTAATTAATTAATTCCTCATCTTTTTACTATGTAAGCTCAAGTGCGATTCATCTTTTTCATTTAAGGATTTATTATTAGTTAGTAATACCATATCATCAATATCACCATTACATTCAATATTTACTCCTCACAATGAATTAAATATTTGATGCAATAGTAATACTATGTCATCATTGTCATCGTAAGAAATATTTTCTCCTCCATCTAATAATAAAAATATAAACTAAGGCTCATTTTTTTAATCATAGAAATAGTTATTTATGATATGGTTAAGTGGTTATAAGTTTTAGTATACTTATTTGCTGATTTATTTATTTACTAGTTATTGCCTGTGCCTGAAGGCACGAAGTAATAAAAAATGAAAAATAATAAACATATTTGTATTTATATCCAAAATCAAATCACAAACATAGATAAGAGATAAAAAGAATTTAAACATTAATTTGTAGTGGGGGTGAGAAATGGTGGGCGGCAGTGGTTGCGGTAGGAGACGGTGATGGTTATGGTGGGTGACAATGACTATGGTGGCGGCACTGATGGTGGCGATAGTGGTGGCGGCGGCGGTGGCCGCAGTGGTGGTAGAGGTAGTGGTTGTGAGATTTTAAACACTATTTTAAAAAAAAAATTATTTATGAGAAATAATTTTTAAAAGTATTTTTAAAAAGTCACTTCAAAAACACTCTTAGAGACCTATTTTTCCTATTAAATTTAGGGTGTTAATATTAGCCGTTATATTAATTTTAAAGTAAAATTTAAAGCGATTTCAACCGCGAATAACAAAAGTTATTTTGTTTATCTTTTAAAATTTAAATTGTAAGTTATTTTATTATATAGATTTATGTGACACTACTGGGTAACGGTTATTTTTCTCCTTTATTTTTTCCTCCCCGGACCTTACTAGGGATGTCAGTGGACCGGAAAAAAACCGGTATTCGTCAAAATCCGTCCCGTTTGGACCTAGGATGGACTATACGTATTGGACGGTGGACGTATACGGGGATACTCGTATAAACCCGTGTGGGGATGGACTTAACCCTACCCCGCCCCGTCCCCGTTATATATATATATATATATAAATAAATAAACTCCAGTTAAAGGCTTAAAGCCCTAGGGCCTTATCTTACTACTCTCCTCTTTCTCTATCAGAATTCAAATATGTTTGTATGTTTGTCAATTTGAAACCAGGCTCTATAAATCTGATTTGGTGTTTATGCTTTCTTTATGGTTTGACATTATGAGTGAAATTGTGTGTTTAATGGCTTCTGGATCCTCAATTCCAGAATATCATTGTACCAAATATTGAGAATATACATTACTATTGCTTGAATGTTTAAAATAGAAGAAAGTTGCTTGTGCTGCCTTCTATGTCTACTTACTATGTTCACTGGCCACTATTACATCCCAACATCATTGCCATAAACTTCCATGATCTTGACAAACTTTGGGTCATTGCTTTCTTTGAGGTTTATTGTTTGTTTTCATTTCTACTTAAGTGATTTTTACATATGGTTGATCAAGTAGAAAAGTTTAACAAATATTTGAATGTGATTCATGGTGTTAACAAATATTGGCTTGAACTTGGGCTTGGGCTTGGGCTTGAGCGGGTACGGGGGAAGCGGGGACGGAGATTATAAATTTATCTGTGAACGGAAATAGGGATGAAAATTATATCCGTTAGCGGGAGTGGACCGGAGATGAACGAAGGTTTTTTAAACAGGTACGGGGATGAAGACTATACCCCGGCCTCGCTTCGGTCCATTGACGTCCTACACCCTACAAACTAAAATTCTACAGCCCTAAACATTCTTTGCCTATTCTTTATGTATTTTCACTCTCACCAGGCAACGAAGACGACGGTCAAGAGCCGCCGAGGATCGATTTGGGACCAAAAGAAGAGGTCAGGCGTTCTCTTTTTCGTCTTCTTTCACTCTCTCTATCTACACAACTTCTCTTACTCCAATGTGTGTTCCGTACACCCACTGTCATCCACACTCCACACCTATCCGCTAGTTTTGTTGCTGTTGATTTAATCTAATCGCTCAATTTCATGTGAAATTAGCAATGCTATAGTGTTTTGCTTGTTCTACGTAACATTCGATGTACTTTTGTTAAATTTTATCCGCGGTCCCTTTTCATAAAGCCAAATGCACAAAACCCAACCATTTTTAAGACTCACGTTGATGTGGTTTGGGTACTGGTAATTCTCTGTTGTGATTATGCACATGATATGGACACTATACTCTAAAGCCACTAAGCATGCCTTTTTCTCCTGATGCAGTTTGATCTAATGTGTGCGTCATGTCGATAGAAATGGATTTATGGTGTATTTCAGTTTAGGGCTTATTTGGATGCTCTAGATTTTTCTTGTCCCCTGTGCAAAAGAAACGAAGAAGCAATGTGGTGCCTAGAACTCAAGGAAACAAAAGTTTTCAGGGTGACAGTCCAAATTGGGTCCTCATTGCAGGAGGTGCCTTGTTAAGTACTTTTTCAGTTAGCCTGGGTTACAAGCTGAAGCAATTGCTTGACACAAAGCAACCAGACCATACTAGCAATGATTTGAAAGGTCTTGTAATATGCAAAGAATTCACTAGTTGTCTCGAGTCTATTCCTGCTCTGAGCTTGAAGACGTGTTTGTAATGCAGGGTGTGGAAAATATGTCAGCAGACAGAAGTCAGGGAACCACCGTTCGCATTCAAATGTGTACTGTTTTACCCAAGATGAGGGTGGCTGCTTCAATTGCCTTTCAGGTTTGGACCTTCTTAGGTTCTCATCTTCAGTTGGTTAGAGACAGTTTTTTTTGAGTTTGCATTGCACTTATTCTTATTATTGGCTACTTTCTAACTGATAATCATCCAATACTTGAGGTGAAACATGATTAGCTGTAGCTGGGTACTGGAAATTTTGCAGTAATGCTGCTTATTAATTATTTATAATGCACTCTCATTGAATTACTTGCTCCCTTTTTTGGGTAAATATTCTTGGTATGACAAAATTTAAATTTAGGTAGTGGAGGAGAAAATGGGAAAGAAGTGAAGTTTCAGTTTGAGCTACTTTAGAAAAAATAATGTTTCTTTGAATTGTTCACAGTAGTACTTTGCTAATACTTGGCAGCTAACATATTCTTTGTATTATAGTTTTGTTAAGACATTAGATCTGTAAAGATGGATGCTTGTTACTATGCATTGACTTTGCAACAATATAATGCCCTATCACAGTCTATTTGCATGTCGTAATAAATAAAGAACAGGGGAATGAGAAATAGAAAAGAGCTGGTGATGCAGAACAGTTATTAACAAAGAGATAAGAGGAGAGTAGCAAGAGAAAAGAAAGAACAGAGAAGAAGAAGAGAAGGGTAAAGGAACAGAAATAGATGTGAGGGAAGAGAGATAAATTGAATCTGAATTCAATTTATTGCCAAAGCTAAATCATCATTTCATAAAAGCTTATGCTTATAGGTAGTCCCCAAAAAAAGATCAAAATTAAAAACTGCATAATATTTTAATTTCCAAGATAGTAGAATAAAACAGTCATAAATTGAGTTTCTATTATTAATATTTAATGCAAGCTGTCCAGTTCTCTTGCTTTCCAATCAATGATCCTCCATCGAGGAAAACTATCCGCTACAAAATTAGGCCAGTGGTATTGCTCCAAGCAGTTTGGATCAGAGCATCAGAAGAATTTTACCATTTCGAGCAAATAACACTGGTAATTACCAAGAAAAAATATTATCATAACTCTGAATTGCATCATTGATCAGAATCTAGAAGATAGATGTGGAGAAAGCTCAAGAAACGTTGTTTCAAAGGCAACAACACCATTTGTAACTACAACTTTATAATAGGCTCCCATAATTTTGATTAATTGATATGTCCTTTACCAAGAAATTTGGACTAGTATTTTATAGTCCAAGGATAGTCAAGGAAAATACATTAAGTCCAAGCTTATGGATAGCTCAAAGTGGTGCTATGGTGCTGAGAGTATAATGCTTGGAAGGATAGGCATGCTTTAAAAAACGAATATGATCCACGAACTGGTGAGGGGAATGCTACAGAACAATGTCAAGACGACCCTTATCTGAAAAAGAAGAAAAGGCTCAATGGGCTCCTGGTGAAAATGTTATAGAATAATCTTGGGCAAACTCTTCTCAGTGGACTGAATAACCAGCTGGGGTCTATTCTGGTGGATTCGGTTCTCGAATGTGAAGGGATTTGAGCAGCCAGTGGCAACAAGATGGCGATCAAGCATCAATCTGACCATGACGAAAGAGTAAAGCGATTGGACAATTCTTCTTTGTATGACTGCTCAAAAGCTGCATACCTAGCAGACAACAACAAGATGGTTCAGATGTGGGAGATAATGCGAATGTTAATGATGAAGTTATTGATCATGGCTGTGCCAACTTGATCTGGTGTGAGACCGAATTATTTCTCCAGTAACAAGTCTACAATCCACTAGAATGAGAATTGTGATGGCAGTGACTGCTTTGATGCTGTGGGAGATGATGCCGATGAAGCCAATATCTAAGCCAGGCAACAACCACAAAATGAGTGGGAAATCCTGGTCATCTACTATGGTTTTTTTCCAGAAGAACAAAGGTGACATTGCTTAACTTGAGTAGGAACTTTATTGACGATTGGCAGCAGAAGCAAGATGGATTGATAATTAGGCTCCGATACTAGTCGATGTCGGTCCACAGAATAGAAACAGATAAAATAGAGAAGAAGATTAAGAGGGAAAAGAATAAAAGAACTAGGGAGCAAGACAAAACCAGAGAAAAGAGAGAAGGAAGAAAGAGAAGAGAAGGGGTTAGCAAGAAAAATACGAAGTTGAGTGATTTCCGAGTGCAATCTGATTCATTAACACAATGAAGTAATTTAAGGCAGTAAGTAAAAATAATCACGTTGTAAATATTATACAATTGTAAAAATAATAATCAAATCCCTAAATCAATAAAATAACATATCTCAATTCTCTTGTGTTTACCATTCCTTGGTTTGTTGAAAGTTGCCATTCCCTGCTACAAAGCTGTAGGAGTATAGCTTTGTAGCACATGGTGCCATGTTAGCTCGTTTGACAGAATTAATTTATTGGTTTTTGAGTTTCTTGCATTTTGGCAATTAGGTGGTTTTCCTTTTGAGGTTTTGACTCTTATTAGAGTCTTGTTTTAGTTTTTTTCCCTTTTACACTTTTTTCCAGTGTTTTTGAGACAATAACATGCATTTCACCTAAGTTTGAGTGTATTGCTTTTATTTGTGGGCAAGCCATTGCGCACTAGCACGATGCCAAAGTTTGAAATGGGTTTTCAGCAAAATGACACTAATTTTTTGGTTGGCTGCCATGAATGTTTCTTCAATTTTATTTTTTTTATTTATTTTTTTGGGTTGGGGGGGGCATATATTATTGTATATTGGTTTCATGTAATGCATTTGGTAAATGGTTTTTTGAAAAAGGAACTGAAGGTACGGTGGAGATCGAGCGCAACAGAATGGCCAATTGCTGGCAGAACCTGATATGGCTCTCCCTCTTGTGACAATTCCTGCCCCTCAATTTGGTAAAGAGAATGGTGTGGTATGGTCATCCTCTCCTCAACGTCTTGAACTGCCAGAGAAGCCATTCCACCATTCAAACTGCTCTGACTCACCATGTATCTCTGAATCCGGTTCTGACATCTTTAGCAAGCGAGAAGTGATCCAAAAGCTGAGACAACAGTTGAAGAGAAGGGATGATATGATACTTGAGATGCAGGATCAGCTTGTCGAATTACAGAATTCTCTCTGCACTCAGCTTTCCCATTCTACCCATCTGCAATCACTGGTGGATGCAGCGAACATGGATCTATTTGATTCACAGAGAGAAATTCAAAGGCTGAGGAAGGAAATTGCAGATCATTGTGTTGGACAAGTGGGTTCCAATAATATGCCCTCGACAGTGTGGCCATCTGAGGGGAGAAATGATCATGCTAATGGTGGGCATCTGAACGTTGAGAGCAATTTGCTGGCTTCAGAAAAGGGAAGAAGAGATGGAGCGAGGATTGAGATGCTGAAAAGGGAACTGAAGGATTTGAAAGAAGTGATAGAAGGGAAGTAATTCGTGGTGCAGAGCTACAAAGAGCAGAAGGCTGAACTCTCCTTGAAGGTGAAGGAGTTGCAACAAAGATTAGGTTCTCAGTTGCCAAATATTTTGTAGACGTCTTCAAATTGTGTATTCTTGTTTGGCTTCCTTCCTCTGTTTCTTTTTTCTCTTTTTTGATTTGAATTTCCAAATTTTGGGAAAGCTTAATGTCGGTTGTTCTTTTCTTTAATCACTATTGTTGTTCAGATACAAATTTTCATTTTTTTAGTGCATATATGGAAGAGAGTGTAGGGAGAGATGATTGAGAGTTCAAAGCCAAAAGCAAGGTACGGGAGATGTCATTACTTTCAGGGGTAAATTATGTCTACCTCCCTGAGGTTTGGTCAAGTAACTAGACTTCCTCTTGTTTGGAGAATAATATTGCCCTCCCTTCCAATGTTGGTGAGACAGATTACCCCAATCGATATTTGACCGTCAAGGGGATGTTAGTCTCTAGATGATGTTATAAGATATTTGTTATAAAAATTCAACATTGCCCCTTGTGGGGCTCAAGTCTATTGGAAAAATGCCGAGGCACCAAACTAGCACTGAACTAATGCTATGCATAACCCCCTTCATCTGTTTTCCCATTTCTCAACCATGGAGGCCACTCTCTTCACATTCCCCACCTCTCTCTCACTATCCTCTCTCACAAAGCCCGCTTCAACAATTCACTTCTAACCCAACCCAATTTCAATCTTTCAATCCACACCACCGCAAACCATCACCCACTTCAAATGGTTTTAAGTGATGGTGAAGTAGGTGGGTTCGAGGGAGTTTTGTATGGTTATGTATTAATGGGGGGAGAGAGAGAGAGAAGAAGAAGAAAGAAGGAGGTGGCTGTTGGGTGGAGGGAACTTTGGGGTGGGGAAGAGTGACAGTGGTCATTGCCCAAAGGGGAAAGCAGAGCTTCTTCGGTTTTGTGGGTGGGTGGGTAGGTGGTAAATATTGACTAGATTGAGGGTAATATTTTCATTTGGTATTTCTCATGTGTCTAATTAAGCGAATGTCACTGACAGGGGTACTCTGTGTTATTTTCCATTTAAGAGAGGGTCTAGTTGCTATTTGATCAAACCTCAAGGAAGGTGATATAATTTACCCTTACTTTCATTGTAGCGAAGTATCTATACTACTTACAATCTTCGGCACACTGTATACCTCATTTATTTTTTGCACTTCTAACCTCTCTAGTTTGCAGGATAATTTTGTGATCTGAACATGCAACTCATCTTGACATCTTGATTGTTTCTCACAAAGGGACCTCCACCGTGAAGATGTCTTACTCCAAAGATACACATCTCAAATCGAGACTTTGAGGATGAAAGATTATTAAACATTTAGTAAATTTTATGCTAAATTGTGAATGTCAGCATCTACAAAAAACTTTTGATTTTTTATTTTATTTTTAATTATTATAATAAAGTCAATTATACTTACATACTTTCATCTAATTTTTGTATTTTACTCTTATTTGACTTTTAACTTGTTTTAGACTCTTTTATTAAGATTTCTAAGTTGCTTTAAACTTATAAGTAATACAGTTATATATATTTTTCTATATCTATATGAAAAAATAAAAATCCTATATATGTAAAATTATTTTATGCATGAAGTTACCAGATTGAATTTTACCATCAAATATGTAATATTTTATTTTTTTGTATACAATAATATAATAATATTATAAGTGATATAATCAATCTATTTAAAAAAATAAAAATTAATAATTATAAAATATAATTTGATGTACAATTCAAAGAAAAGACAGACTTAACATTCGAACGTCCCCCACTGACTGGTTGTAGAGTTGTTGGCTTTTCACTTGGACTTGGGCGACAAACACTATTCCTTCACCCTCCCCGCTTTGCCCTTCCTTGCCTATAAATACTCCCATGTTGGGAGCTTAAAGGGGCATTCTTCCTCTTGTAGAGTAAAAGGGGAGCAATCTTTTCTCTTGTAAAGTAGAGAGTTTTTAGTAATCTAGCTCTTGAACATTTCATGTTTATGTTTTCATTTTGCATTTATATCAACCATGATGGAGGCTTAGACTCCCCTTGTAGTTGAAGTCTTTTATTTACTTATGCTAAGCCTTTACATTCATGTTGTGACAACTATAATGGAGGCTTAGACTCCTCTTGTAGTTGTACTTGCTTTTATTTACAAAGTATCAAGAGAGATAGTTCATTTTCTGGTTGTGGTGAAAACCCTCCAAAAGTAACTAACTTTCGTCTACTTTTATTGTTCATGTATTTTACTTCCATTGCTTGAACATCCTTCCTTCTTAGAAGAGTGAAACTCTTCTACTTTTTTAGAGTTTTACCAAAGCCGTGAAGGGTGGAAAGTGATTCAATTATTCTTCATTGAAGATAAGCTTTTGTTTAGTTTGCTTCACTTAGTAGCTCCTCTACTTAAAGGGATGAGTAGCATTCACTTTTCTAGCTTTGCCAAGGCCATGAGAAGTGAGTAGTTCCTCATTCACTCTTTAGTAAGAGGTGATGAGTATGTAAAGATTATCCAGAAGCTATGTTTGTGCAACTCATTCATGCTTTAATGTTTTATATTTCACATGTTCAATGGATGGTTGAATACACCTAGCAAAGTTGAGGTACTTTGTATAACCAAGGGCTTTCTCTATGATACGGATGACTCCTGCATAGAAAGACCCGTTGGTTCAAGGCAAGCACCTCAACTAGCTCTTCATCTAACAACCTTTTAATCTCCACCATTATTACGCTTTATTCAAAGAATGGACCCTTAATGCTATGGTTGGATGCCTTGTAGAAACACTTACTTGTTTGTAGGCGGGTTAAGTCTCGGCACAGACAATTCTTGTAAACTTCTAGAAAGGTATCAGAATCATGTGCTTAATTCTCACAATCTATTTTTATCTTCTGATTAACTTGCTGTTGACACGAGAGTTAATTGAGTTATAAAGCACAAACATAATAAACCGGATAGTCTATTACATGTCTTGATCCTCAAGCTAAAGGGTGGCTGTTACATTTTGAGAATCTTATATTTTGTCTAGAAAACTCTTGAAAAGAATCTCCTATTCTATTCAAGAACCCCACCACTCCAAACTCTCGAAATTTCCAGTTACTTGGTCTCTATTATTGCTTACTTCAAAACACCAATCTTAACCGGATTATTACTACAACTTGATCGCCTGCACTTGGGTGTACACATTTCGAATCAAGTCAACCGTGTAACTTGATATTATGTCGTTATGCTCTATTTAGCGTGATCCATAATTTAACAAAATTCAGGCAGAGTCTCCTTTATACGGGGAGCTCTACCCAAAACACAACTTGTGCAATCATACAACATTGACTACACCGGGTCCATTAATGAGTAAACATTGATCACACCAGTTCCATTTATCCATACTCATATAACAGCATGCAATGTTACATTAAAAATAGTCCATATGAATTCGATTACAATTCTGTTACATACATTACATGCCCAAAAACTAACTTACTGAATGCTTTACAACACCATAGTTTTTGACAATAGTTTTCCAAAACGTGAGTTAAAAGCCACAAGTCGGCTTTTTTTTATCCTTGAGGCCCCAAATACGAGCCGTCCACCGTTGTATAACCCGTACCTAAAATATTTTCCCATAAAGGGTGAGCCACGCTCAATAGGGTATTTCCTAAAGAAGCCACTCCTGAACCTAAGTGCATATGAAATGTTCACATGCAACATTCAACAAACTGCAAAACATTCCAATCAAGAATACGCAATTCAATGTTGGCAATTACCATGCCATGCCATCAAATGAGGTGAGACTCACTCATGCACTTTAACCCGAGCCCTTCCCGGCTCTTACAACACAAAGCAATACCAATGTGTATGAATCCGCCATTTATGTTGCACATCAAATGAACATCATAAATCTTGGGTCTTTCTTGGGGTGGGTATCCATGGACTTACACCAAGGGTTACCCAACCCACATGAAATTCATGGGCTTCCATCAAGGGTTCTGTGTACACCCACACACTTTATGGGTTGAACCAAGAGAGTGCATATCCCAATCACTAGATCTTGCACTCGAGGAAATTTTGTAGCCCTTCTTACTAACCCCAACCCTATTTTCAATGCAAACCACATGACTTAATCGAACCTCGGCCCAACTATACTGAGCCCATGAATCATTCACCAATAATGGTGTGTGATCAAATATGCACACACACCCACACTCATACCTCATGCCCATGAATGTGTTGCCTCTGTGCAAATGTAATGTAATGTGTAATTGCAACATCAATGTCATGTTCAATATGTACAAGTGCTATATGAACCATTTAACCACATATCTACATAATCTATGGAAATTTATATCAAAAATATATAATTACCATAATTCATCATAATGTCAATGAACAAACATATATCAACATATCAACAACAATGCCCGAGCATGTTATCACGTAATCTCATGCAATTAACACACTTTATTTCGCATAGGCATTTTATCAAACACCTTCAAGGCACCAAATCATGTAATCACATAAAATGCCCAAATTCATCACTTACCCCATTATCAAAATTTTCAAGAAATCACAAACTAGCAATTTGTAATTACCAACACATACTAGAATTGAATCCACCCATTTCCATTAAATCAACTACCATAGGCAAGTGTTAAATACACACAACAGCCCATCCATTCCATATATTCATCCTAGGTTGGAAATAAATCTAGTTAGGAGGAAAACCCTACCTCTCAAAGCGTAAAACAACCGTAAAAGGCTCCAAGAACACAATCCAAGCTCTAATCCAAGCTTTTCCCAAAATCTCATTTTCAAAACTTTGGTGAAATCCTTCCTTTTAGAATGTAGGCATAGCCCTCGTTGCATAGATCGACTTTAACTCTTGGCCTGAAGAATTCTGACCAACAGAACTCCGTAGATCTGAGAAAGAAGTCTTGAAATTTCTCTTTTTCCTTTCTTCCTATTCCAAGGTTAAACCCACTATAATTCAGCAGAGATTTGTGTGGAGAAATCATATTTTTGTTACTATTTATACACTTTAACACTTGGTCTACGTTGCGCCATACATTCCCTATTCTTGGGTCCGTTTTCGTTCTAAAATAATTAAATTTTATCCTGGTTTAAGTTCAAGATATTTTTATACGAAATTTTTTTAAATAATATTAAAATTTTAGAATATTTATTTTTTGGGCATTTTCTGAAGTCACTCGACATCCGTTGCCTCAAAAAACACAAAAAATCCGACTATCTTGAAATTTGACAAAAATTATCTGGGTAACTAGATTTCGTGAGATGAATCCAAAGGTGAGGTCTGTTTCATCATCCAAGGTCTAGAAAAATACAGGTTTTCAACCCGCACTATAGTGACAAATTATTGCTTTGCCCTTTTCATAAAAAGTTCAAATTTTCTTGAGTTTTACATCTTCGCTTTGAAGAAGTTCTCCCATGTCATGAACCAAACTTTGTGCACGAACATTGTTAAAATGATTCTCAAAAACATTAGGAAGAAAACACCTCTTTGAACCAAAAGTTCAAGGAAGTGAATGATCAAATTGGAGATGCGTTGAACATTGTGAAAACTCAAGCTCTAGAAACAGTGGAAATGCCAGTTCAGAGGCTCGAGTCACCCTTTTCTTAGGATGTCACCAATTACCCTCTCCCAACCAAGTTCAAGATGCTATCCATCAAAAATTTTGATGAAAAGAAGAATCCTTTGGATCATTTGAAAACCTACAAATCTCTAGTGTTATTGTACAATATCCCTAATGCCACTATGGATAGAGCTTTCCCTACCACATTGAAGAGAAAAGCTCACCTCTGGTTCAATATGCCATGTCTATTGAATCTTTACTGCAGCTCAACAAATCCTTCATTTCCCATTTGATTGGAGGAAGGACTCCTAGGAAATCTGTCACTTCTCTCCTTAATATCAAGCAGATAAAAGAAGAGACTCTCAAGTAGTATGTAGTGTGGTTTACATAATAGTCACTCCATATAGGTGATGTCGATGACAAGATGGTTTTGAGAGCCTTCCTAAGTGGACTCAAGTCCTCTAGGTTCTATTTCTCTATGCACAACCATTCCCCCAAAACTATGGTGGAGCTCTTTTCTAGAGCTCAAAGCCATATGAATGCGGATGATGCAGTCAACGAGAAAAAAGGTGTGGAAGGCTCTACCTCTAAGAAGAAGAGAAAGAACCAAGAAAAGACAGACAAAGCAAATACATCGAAGAAGGGGAAAAATGATCGTGTTCTATTCAGGGATAGTTTAGGGGCCCGCTTACCCATAGCAAAGGCTTAGGTGTACACTCCCTTGAATGCTTCAATTGAAATAAAAACATGGAAGAATAGGGAAAAGAGGTGAGATATGTACTACCTGATGCATAGTTAAAATTAACATCTTACTATGCTTTTATAAGATTAATTATGCTTTGATAGAGTTTAAATGATAAAATTTTAGGGGAAAAGTTATACAAGTGCCTAAAGTCAACAACATCAAAATTTCAAGCAACACACGTGGTTTGGAAGAGAATGGAAGAAAAAGGGAACAAAGCATCCACATTCGAACGCCATATTGAAATTATTAAGGATCTCCAAGAGATTGCTAGGGTGATGACACGTGGCCTATTGCAGCTATTACTATGGAGGACAAAAGCTACATGTGTACCACATTCAAACTTCAACAGCATTTGAACGTTTATCAATGAAGATAGGCTTCCATGTTCGAATGTAAACCCCAGACAAGTTGCAGGAAGATTGGATTTCCATCTGAATTTTGTGGCATTCACTTGGACTTTGTGCACTTGGGTCTGTACTTTTACCCCCCTTTTTGCCTATAAATACCTTCCCTTGGAACTTGTTAAAAATCATCTTTTTGAAGAGGAAGAATCCTCCAAAAGTAACTAGCTTTATTCTACTTTCATTATTAGTTTCATTAGCTTCCTTTGTAAAAGCTTCTTTCTTCACTTAGAGGAGTGAAACTTTCTCACCTTTCTAGGTCTCTTGTAGGCTTGAAGGGTGGTAGTGATTCACTCATTCATCGTTGAAAATAGGCTTATTGTGTAGCGTATTTTATCTTGTAACTCTTTTACTTGGAGGGATGAGAATCACTCACTTTTCTAGTTTTTCCAAAGTCATAAAGAGTGAGTAGTTTCTCATTCAATCTTTAGCAAGAGGTGATGGACATGTATAAATAATTCGAACGTTATATTTACGCATTTCATTTATGCTTAATGCTGTATCTTTTGATTGCTTATTGAATGATTGAATGCATCAAGTAAAGCTTAGGTACTTTGTACAATCATGAGTCTTTTCTAAGACAAGTTTACTCTTGGCATAGGATGATTCATTGGTTCTTTGCAATTACTCAAGCTAGATCTTCATGACAATATTTCAATCTTTATTATTATTGTGCTTTAACTAAGAATGGAATAATATCACAATGGTTGGATAATCTGTAGATTTACTTGCTTGTTTGTACACGGGTTAAGTCCCAGCACTAACAATTTTTATAAATCTCTACAAAGACATTCGAACGATGCTCTTAATTCTCATAGTCCACCTTTATCCTCCAATTAAATTGCTATTGACAGAGGGTTTAATTGAGTTGTCAAGCATAAATATAAAAACTGAATGATTGACTACATATCTAGATGCTCAAGCTAAGGGTGACTTTCATTTAAGAGAATCTTATATTCTATCAAGGAAATCCTATAATCATCATAACTTCAAACCTCAAGGGTTCGAGTCACTTTGGTCTCTGTCACTATTTACTTCAAAACACCAACAATAGTTCTCAATGGATTCAACTCCGGACTTAACCGGGTTATAACTACAACTTGATCACCTGAACTTGGGTGTACATATTTTGGATCAAGTCAAGTTTTTGGCGCCATTGTCTGGGAGTTTAACGGTTTTTTAAAGTAAAAAATGAAAAAAAAAAATCATTTGTTGTATATATTTTTATTTACTGTATATAATTCGTATTTTATGTCTAAAGACAATCCTTGCTTTTCAAATTTCCCAGAAGAATCTATTGGGTCAGTAAATCAATCTGGAACATGTTCAATACGATCAATAGCAGACTCCTTTGATAATACCATGGCCAATAATGAGAGAAAAGTGGAAGTTCCTAACATTCGAACTCTACAGGATTATTTGCATCCTACGCCAAACACTGTCCCCTCTTGTTTTGTGCTTCTTGAAAATGCACCCAACTTTAATGTAAATTTAGGGACAGTGCAATTACTATCTCAATTTCATGGACTTGAATTAGAAAACTCATATTTGCATATAAAAGATTTGGAGGAGGTATGTAGGACATTCCAAGATAATTCTGAAGTAGCTAGGTTGAAACTTTTTCCTTTCTCTTTAAAGGAAAAAACTAAACAATAGCTAAATTTTTTGAAAGCCCATTCAATACCAAACTAGCAGGCATTACAAAATGAGTTTTTTGTGAAGTTTGTTCCTCTGCACCGTACCAATGCACTTACAAGGCAAATCATGAATTTTTCGGTTAAAGAGGGAGAAACATTTTACTAATGTTGGGAGAGATTCAAGCATCTTCTCCAAACCTGCCCACACCATACTTTTGAGAATTGGACTTTGGTAGGAGTTTTCTATGATTCTCTGCCCACTAGACTACGTTAGTTTGTTGAAATAATAGCTCACAGAGAGCTCATGGAAAAAAGTCCAAAGGAGACATTCAATTTTTTTGACACCATATACGAGAGTTCTCAGATGTGGGACTCAGCCTCTCCTGCCCCTGTTAAAGCCAAACAATCTACTTCCCAAGGGGGAAAGTATGGCTTAAAAGAAGATGATGACTTGAGAGCAAAAATGACTACCTTATCTCGAAAGCTTGAAGCTCTAGAGATTAAAAAGGTAAATCAAGTTGATGTTGGCCCTCCCACAGAACAAGTTTATAGGATCTGTGCGCTTATAGGACTCCCTACTGGGGAGTGCCTACCATTCCTGCATTCAAAGAAATCTTCTTTGAACAAACAAATGCAATTTCTAATTTTAACGAGCCTTATTCCAACCCTTATTCTTAAATGTATAATCCAGGGTGGCAGAATCACCTGAAATTCAATTGGAGGAACACACAACAACCAACTCCCATGAATCCAAAACAAGGTTCACCACCACCACCTCATGGACCTCCTGCATATCAAACACACCAACCACCACACAAGAGAAGTCTTGAGAACACATTGAATTAGTTCATGCAAAACCTAATAAACTACAACAATCATTCCACTTAGGCTTTCAATGACTTTAAAATCCAGACCACTCAGTCATTTGAGGATCTCAAAAGTCATATCCAAAAGTTAACCCAATCAATGACCACACATGAGAAGAGCAAGTTTCCTGCCCAACCAAAACAACCACAAGGTCAATATCATGTGGGTAATCCTTCAACCATGGAAACCGCACAAGAACAAGTTCAAGCCATCACCACCCTTAGAAGTGGTAAAGTCATTAACAAAACCATAAAACCATCTCCACCCAAGGAGGAAACACCTGTTTTACAACCTACACAAGTCTATCCAGAAGAGACTGAGTCTAAAGAAGATAAGGAGTCACAACCACTATGTCACATTCCTACTCCTTTTCTTCAAAGACTCAAGAAAATACAGAAGTTGAATAACCATGCAGAAATGTACGAGCTTTTTAAGCAAGTAAAAATCAATATTCCACTTTTGGATACAATCAGGTAGGTTCCTTCTTATGCCAACTTTCTAAAAGACTTGTGCACAATCAAAAAAAGTCAAAATGTTCAGAAAAGAGCCTTCTTAACAGAACAAGCGAGTGCCATACTCCAACACAAAACCCCTCCAAAGTACAAGGATCCAGGGTGTCCAACTATGTCATGTGTCATTGGGAATATTAGGATAGAACAAACATTGCTGGATCTTGGAGCCAGTGTCAATTTGCTCCCTTTCTCAGTCTACCAACAATTGGGTTTGGGTGAACTCAAACCCACCTGTATCACACTATAGTTGGTAGATAGGTCTATCAAAGTTTCGAGGGGCATTGTTGTGGATGTCCTTGTTCAAGTGGACAACTCCTTCTTTCCTATTGACTTTATTATCTTGGATACTCATCCAGCAATATATCCAGGGAATCAAATTCCCATCATTCTTGGTTGACCTTTCCTAGCAACTTCAAATGCATTAATCAATTGTAGGAATGAGGTCATGAAATTGAATTTCAAGAATATGACTCTTGAGCTTAACGTTTTCAACATTTACAAGCACCTTGGAGAAGAAAAGGAAGTGAAAGAAGTGAATTTTCTTAAATCTTTGGCATATGAACATTTGAATGAAGCATTTTTGTGAAAACTCCACTGAATCTTATCTGTTGTAGTCTATCACATATGAGTTAACAGATGATGGTCAAAATTCAAAGAGTTGCTTGCTCATGCTGCTGGGACATGGGCACCCAAATTTGAAGAACTGACCCCAAGTGGTGCAAAGCCACTCTCATCTAGTGTCAAGCCACCAAAGCTTGAATTGAAACCTCTCTCATCTGACTTAAAATATGCATTTTTAGGAGAGAACGAGTCATATCCAATAGTCATTTCATCCAAGCTTGCAGATTTACAAGAGTTTAAGTTGATTGAAGTCCTTAGACGTCACAAGAGCACCATTGGGTGGACCATTGTTGATTTGAAGGTGTAAGTCCATTAATTTGCAATCAATATACCTTGAGGAGGATACAAAACCCTCTCGTTAAATGCATCAAAGACTGAACCCCCACTTGAAGGAGGTTGTACAGACTGAGGTGCTCAAACTATTTGATGCAAGAATTATCTTTCACATATTTGATAGTAAAAAGATTAGCCCAACCCAAGTTCTGCCCAAGAAGTCTTGGGTCATAGTGGTTAAAAATGATGCCAATGAATTGGTACCAACTCGAGTTGTCACAGGATAGCGAATGTGTATAGACTATTGAAAACTCAATTTGGTGACTAGAAATGACCACTTTCCTCTCCCCTTTCTTGATCAAGTCATGGAAAGAATTGTAGGTCACGCATTCTATTGTTTTATAGATGGATATTTTTGGGTACAATCAAATTGAAATATCACTTGATGACCAAGAGAAAATAACATTCACATGCTTATTCGGTACTTTTGCATTTAAAAGGATGACATTTAGACTTTGTAACACTCCTGCAACACTTTAAAGATGCATGTTGAGTTTGTTTAGTGACATGGTGGAAAGATGTTTAGAAGTGTTCATGGATGATTTTTTTGTGTATGGTGATTCATTTGAATTATGTTTAACAAACCTAGAAAAAGTGTTGATAAGATATAAGGAAACCAATCTAATACTTAATTGAGAGATGTTATTTCATGGTAACACAAGACATTATTTTAGGTCACATTATGTCGTCTGAAGGTATAAAAGTTGACAAAACAAAGATAGATCTGATTGAAAATTTGTCTGCACCCAAAACTGTTAAAGATGTCCGATCATTTCTAGGGCATGCAGGGTTCTATAGGAGATTCATCAAAGATTTCAGTACCATATCAAAACTCATGTGTCATCTCCTAAGCCAGGATGTAACTTGTATGGAACGAAGCATGCCAACAAGCTTTTGATAAGTTTAAAGGTATGTTAATTTCTGCTCAAATAATGGAACCTTCTAACTGGATTCTACCCTTTGAATTGATGTGTGATGCAAGTGACTATGTTGTGGGAGCAGTGTTGGGTCAAAGAAAGGATAAAAAACCTTATATGATCTACTATGCAAGTAAAACTCTAAATGATGCTTAAATAAATTATTCCACGACTGAAAAAGGATTGCTTGTTGTGATTTTTGCTCTGAAAAAATTTCGTTCTTACCTTGTTGGTTCATCTATCATTGTGTTTACTGATCATACAACATTGAAGTTCTTGATCACAAAGAAAGATGCCCAGCCACGAATCTTGAGATGGATACTCTTATTGCAAGAGTTTGACCTAATCATTAAGGACAAAAAGGGGGTTGAGAATGTAGTGGCAGATCACCTATCTAGGCTGACCTATGAATTTCTTGAGGATAGGCTACCAATCAATGAAAATTTTCCTGATGAACAATTGTTCACAGTCGCAAAAACACCATGGTATGCTGATATTGCTAACTTCCTTGCCACTGGTACGTTTCCTCCTTCCTTTATAATAATGGATAAGAAGAAATTTTTTTGGGAAGTTTGTAATTTCTTTTGAGAGGATCCATACTTATCTAAATAATGTAAGGAACAAATCATAAGGCGTTGTATCCGCAATCAAGAGATCAGACAGGTAATATCTTTTTGTCAAGAGATCAGACAGGTAATATCTTTTTGTCATTCTGAAGCATGTGGTGGCCATTTTTCATGTAAAAAAACCGCTACGAAAATCTTGCAATTTGGATTTTATTGTCCCACACTTTTTAAAGATGTCCATGCCTTTTGTCTAACATGCAATAGATGCCAAAGGTTGGGAAGTATTTCTTAAAAAACATGATGCCCTTGAACCCCATTCTGGTAATTGAAGTTTTTGATTGTTGGGGTATCAATTTTATGGGACCATTTCCCTCTTCCTTTGGCTATCTATATATTTTAGTGACTGTTGATTATGTGTCCAAATGGGTTGAAGCAATTCCATGCCGAAATAATGATCACCAAACACTGATCAAATTTTTAAAATAAAACATTTTGTCCAGGTTTAGAATTCCTAAATCTATTATATGTGATGGGGGTGCTCATTTTGCAATTGTCCTTTTTGGAATTTGATGAAAATGTACTTAATTTCTCATAAAATTGCAACCCCTTATCATCCACAAACTAGTGGACTGGCTGAATTGGCTAATCGAGAGATCAAAATTATTTTAGAAAAAATGGTAAACTTGGACCGCAAAGATTGGTTATTAAGACTAGCAGATGCACTCTGGGCATATTG
This sequence comes from Ilex paraguariensis, assembly GCA_963454935.2. Classification (NCBI taxonomy): domain Eukaryota; kingdom Viridiplantae; phylum Streptophyta; class Magnoliopsida; order Aquifoliales; family Aquifoliaceae; genus Ilex; species Ilex paraguariensis. Next base: position 124,474 of record CAUOFW020000944.1, on the reverse strand, counting down.
CACTTCCTTTAAAACAATGTTGGGAATGTCTCCTTATAGATTAATTTATGTTGAGCCTTGTCACCTACGTATGGAATTGGAACACAAAGCATTCTAGGCCATTAAAACCATGAACTTTGACCTAGACAAGGCAGAAATTTCAAGAAAACTTCAGATCAATGAGTTGAAAGAGTTAAGGAATGAGGCGTATGACAATGCTAAAATTGCAAAAGAAAGGATGAAAGTTTTTCATGACAAAAATATAAAGAGAAAATCCTTTGCTCCTTCACAGAAAGTCCTTCTATTCAATTCAAAGCTCTGCCTGTTTCTTGGTAAGTTGAGGTCAAAGTGGATTGGGCCTTACATTATAAAACGAGTGTTTGGACATGGAGTAGTGGAAGTAGAGAATCTGTCAATTGTTAATATTTTTCTTGTTAATGGATAACATTTAAAACCATTTTACGAAGAGTTTGTTAAAGATGTGGACTCCATTTTTCAAATGGATCTAGAATGTTCTAAATAGATTCACGATTGTCCACATAAAAAAGAGTCGGGTCAGGAAAAATTCAACCCAACCCTACCTGAACAGATGTCTTTATAAGGCCTCCAAACCCTAATCCTTTTCCCACTCCACCGCTCTTCTTCTTCTTCCTCTTTCTCTTCAAACGATTCACTCTCTACAAACTCCATGGCCACACACTCCACAGATACCATCCTTTGTTTCATGTTTTGTATTTTAATTTTGTATTTGCTCATTAGTTTCCTTCTTCTGTTTGCACTTACACAAAAGGGTTTCCATGTTAATTAAAACCCTGATTTTTTGTAAAAATGATTAAATATGTATTTTGTTTGTAGGGGTTTGACAGATGAACAGATCTCTCTCTCAACCCAAAAACCACTCTGCCTACATTGGTAAATTCGAAACATTGGGGACAATGTTCAATTTAGGTTGGGGGAGAGAAATACAACTCATATTTACATAGTTAAGTGCTGTTAAATTTTTCTCTTATTTCATATTACACAGAATTTTTGCTCATATTTCGTATTTATACAGTCTTTATAATATTTAATAAAAAAAATGGTGATCATGTCTTTAAAGGCAGCTTCAATTGTCTTTGTGACTACAGATGTTAAAGAACCAAATAGGGTGTCTTAAGCTTGGCAAACATGGATGATAAGATCTTTTGGTTCAGTTTAGGTGTTTTAAGCACATTTTCATCTAATGTGCATTCTGCAATAATGAAAAAAAAAAAGATTGGTGAGAAAAATTGAAATTTGAAATGAGCAAGCAAAACCACTGTATGGAAGAAGCACTTTTGCTAAATGTCATCGTGCCAAACGACTTGGTGCATGTAAACAATGTGGCAGGGTCTTTCATATGAAGGAATATAATCAGTGTTCTAGACCAATTTTTGGTCGCACACTTGATTGGTTGGATTGGATAACGTATGGGCAGAGTAAGAATTTTCTTAAGACACAATACTATACCAATCCTGTACTTACACGTTATGTGTGACAAGAAATTGGAAGAGTCCCTGATTCTTCAAATGACATGGGGACAAGACAAGACTTAGATTAGAATTCTTCTTTACAAAGTTGTGGAAAAGCATGTTTTTGGGATGAAGAACAAATGGTCCAAACTCCTCTTTGTAAAAATGTAAATATTCTTTTTGTTAGATGTACAAAGTCTTTTTGTTGAAATAAAATGTGGGTCGAGTAAGGAATATCTTAAAATACCAACGAAGTTGTAGCTTGGGTAGGGACTTATCCTTAGACGCCATAGTTTTTCAAGTTCAATTTATGCATTTAGTCTTCTTTCAAATTTTGTGTATAAGTATGTATGTAAATATATATAATTTTGATTTTTTTTCATTTGGCATTCGAACGCCAGTTTACGTTTGAACGATAGGAGCTCACAGTACTTCTTGATCTCTGCAGAAACACCAAGTAGTGGGAGCAGCCTTTAGTTCAAATGCCAGATGAACGTTTGAACTTAGATCCCATGTTCGAATGCCAATTCACGTTCGAACTAGAGGAGCTTACAGTACTTTATGATTTCTGCAGAACATCAAAAGTATTGGGAACAACCTTTAGTTCGAACGAGAGTGTCATGTTTGAACTATCTTTTAAAATTTTTGCCTTCACCTTGCGAACGTCATAAACTTTCGAACATTGGCTGCTTGGGAATAAATACCTAGTTCATCTTCTCCAGTTTAAAATGCTCAAGTCCCTTCAAAACCCCAAACCCTAGCTTGCCCCTTCCACTACCCAAGCCCCCAAACCTCATTCCCTCTCATTTTCTACCAAAAATCCACCACCCAAACCACTTTATCCCCTTCGGAACACTAGTGATGAAGATATGTATGGACTGGGGAGTGAAGTTCAAGTCAGAGATGGAATTGCTCAAGCCTATGGGATTTATGAATTAAGTGTCATTTAGGAGGAGTCAAGGTCACAACAAGGCACCAGTAGCGAGGCAAGATATGCCACCTAAATAGGGCACCGATGAGGTCTAGGATGCCTTAGACGTTAAGGAGGAGAAGAGGCAAAGCAAGCCCATGCGGAGACAGGCGATCGATGGAAGTTACGAGAGATCATGCTTAGCATTGAGGCTAAGCAAAATGAGATTCTACATCATCTGGGAGTTGGAGCTAGTGAACCTTCAGGCTCCTAAGTGGCTAGAGATTGAGAGTTGATTTATGTTCTTTGGGTTGATGGGTGTTTGTTTGTTTTTGAATGATTGAAGTCTTTTTGTTTTGGACTATGATATATTTTGAAATGAATGATGTTAGCTTTATTACATTAATCTTTTTAATGCATGTGTTAGATTTTAGCATTACATGATTAGTTATTTTTGATTGATGGGATTGATGAAAATATTGAGATTGCTATTTATTATAGATTGATGGGATTGATGAAAATATTGAGACTGCTTGCTAAAGTGACTGAGCACCGGATTGTTTTGACACCTAATCTAACAATTCAAATTTAAAACCTCATTTCCTTGAAAAATGGTATTTTCTCTATGCTTACATATCAAATGTACATTGGTATTTGTTATTCGTAAAATGCAGAATACCCAGACTTGAAAATGGAATTGGGATATAACCGACATTTTTTAAAAACCTGACATAATCAATAATTTTAAAAACCTGAGAGAAAACCAACACTGAAGTAATGTTTTTCAGTTTCTATCCTTGAATAATCTCATTAAAATTATTTTGATTGATACAAATAAAGTAGTCTATTGATGTATCCCACAAAGAATTTGTTCACATGACAAATACATGTGCACGAGCCTGAGAAAGGATTTTAGACCATTTTTGAATTTTTTTTGAGCTTTATCCACTTCTTTTGCTAAATAATCTCTTGTAAGCCATGATTGAGCCTCAAAATGGTAATTCTTTTTGGTACAACTGTGTTTTGACCAAGCCAAGAAATTATGAATCCCTACATGGGTTATCTAATTTCCCTGCAAGCTTTCTAAAAAGCGGACTTTCAAGATATGAAAAAAAGATAAGAAAGGACAAACAAAAGGGTAGAATTAGTCCTTAGTAAATTTTACTAGTCCTTAGTAAATTTTTAAAAACACTACTAACAAAATATAATACAAACAAAGGTAAAATCATTTTCGTAGAATTTTTACGATTACATTTAGCATATGCAACAAGCCTTTAAACCCGTAGGTGATTCTTAGTAGACGAGTTTTGTCTCGTGAAGGTTTCTAGTAAAGCTACCTACAAACTTCAGTAATTAGGAATTTATAACTTATATTTTTCACAAGTAAAATTAAATCAATATTCCATCTGTCTGGTTAAGATATTTCTTTCTCTGATCACTATAAGAGTAACACACGTTAGTTATAATATTATCTATATATTTTTATAAAAAATTTGTGTGTGTGTGTGTAATGATTTCTTTATTTTCAAAAATCACTTGCGAAATGTTACCATCTTTTATGGTAGTTTTAATGTCAATCCTTCCTTAAAATACACTCAGCAAAAAGAACACATCTGTTATAGTGACTATTCTCACAAACTACATGTGTTAGGAATATAGTTAACAAAACAAATAATTTCACATGTAAGTAATCAAAAGAACGGTTAGTTGAATAAAATGGAATTTGACATAATCTCAGGAAAGAACATTAACACTATATTAAATATACTATTAACATTTTTCTTTTTAGAACTGATAGAACTAATACAAATATATGATTTCTAAAATAAAAAAGGACTTTATTAGGGTTGTAATGTGGTCATGGGTTTAAAGTTTATGAAACAACGTCATTGGATTTCAAATGCTATCTTTTAGTATTGTGGCACATCTCATTTTCTGAGGATTTTGCATGTTTTTTTTCTATTTTTCCCATTTTTCACTTTCTTAGTTTTTTTTTTCCAGAATTTCTTTTCTTTGACTGGGATCTTTCTTTTATTTTTCTTTATTCTTTTCTACCTTTCTTCTTCTTCTGCCTTTCAATATTTTGCTGTTTAAAAAGAGGGTGCAAGAAAATTAGATAGCAAGGTAGGTTTAATATATTTTTATTTGGCTTGGGTGCTTCTTGGGTTTCAAGAAAAGAATTTATTTTCTTTCAAGCTCAATCATGGCTGACTACGGATATAATTTTGTAAAAGAAATGATCAAGGCTCAAGATTGAATCAAACATGGCCTAAGATTATTTTCCAGAAATCATATATGTGTACAATTTCTGCATGAAAGTTAAGGATAATGCTAATAATACAATAAGTGTAAATCAAAACAAAGTTAATGAGATTATTCAAGGAAAGTTTACCACTGAATCGAAGATTTGTATTTGAGTAGATGTAGAGTATCTCTCCAAGAATGATTGGTTCAAAATCTACAATAGGTTTTACATCTCCACTATATATGCAAAAAGTGTAATATTTCACAAGATTTTTAACAATAAAGAAATCTAATTGTGCTTTTAATACTAAGTTTAAACAAAAATATTAAGATAGTACACAACTAAAATATGAAAATCACGCGTGATCAGATTAAGAATATTTTCACAAAACATAGGAATATTAACCTAATTTCACTGTGAATCATATGAACTAGTCTTCCTAACTTTAACAATATAGGTTCTAACTTTAGCAAAAACAAACAAGTTTAAGACACACATTAATTCAAGACAACTAAGTCTAACGCAAACAAGTGCAAAACACAAATTAAAGTTCAAGTCCATAATTAAAAAGCTGAGTGAAAGATAGCAGAGTTTTTCAGTAGAATCTTCAGTTTTTTCTTCTAGGAAGTAGATGGATGGGCCTCCTCCAAAACTTTCTCTCAGTAGCCTCAAGATTTCAGCTTGGTTTTGTTCATAATCCTCCATACCTTTATTGATATTTGTGATACTGTTACCAAGCTGGGTGACAGTGGTCTCTAATCCTAGCAGAATCTATCTGTCAGTTCTGTCATCCACTGGTATGTATGGTTGATCCTCTTGTGGCTGTTGTTGTTCTGGTGGATTTAATTCTTCAGAGCCTTAGAATGACTCCTCTTATGCTAGAGGGGGTACCTCTGGTTGTTCTTCTTGTTGTCCTCCGTGACTTTTTCTCAGTGAAGTTTTGTCTAATGGGCCAAAATGGTCTATAGTCTTCCATGTTGGATTGATGATCACACCTTTGTTCCTGCAAAGCTGAGAAACTAGCATAGAATAGGGGAGTGAAGATTTCTTCATATCCACAGCAAGTACCATTTGATTCAGGATTAAATTCGGCAAATCTATAGTATGCCCCATTCCGAATGCATATAGAAAATAAGCTTGCTCAGTGTAGATTTGATTCTTTTGGGCACGGGGGTAAGAAACTGTGTACTATGATCAAGTTCAAAATTCGGTATTTATCAGTCAGGTTTCCTTACTTTATGCATTTAGTCGGTTTACCCTTAACCAAATTATGGATTACCCTTCACTTCTCTCCCTATGGTATCTAAATCAGGTAAATCAGTGTACGAATATTGCGGGTTTTCAGGTCTTTGCATGGGTTGAAAAAATTTGGCTATAGTAGTTAGTGTAACTTGAAAAATAATACCTCGTAAAAATACCCGCAATTGTCTTTCCCCAATAATCTCATCATTACTATAGAATTCTCTAACTAGACAATCATAAGAAAGAACAAACAATCTAACATATTGTAACCATCCTCTAGTTGCAAGAATTTCATGAACGCCTATGTTCTCAAAATCTTCGTAAATAACCAGCCTTTCAGAAATAATAGTTTTAGTCAGAAAATTAGCATCGTACTAGGCTTGCTGCTCAAAATTTTCAAACATCACCTCATTTCAGATATTTCCCGCTCCTGGTTATTATGGAGGTGCTAGAGGTTGCTCTGGTTGATTTCTCTGTGCCCGACTTGAGGATCCTCTCGTTCTTCATCTTGAATCCATTGTTTCTTGATTTCTTCTCAAATTCTCAATTTCAGTTGATTCCAATCGATAGTTACTGTTGTCCGAATTTGATATTGACAATTTACGTGTAAGTATACACAATTAACAAGTAAAACGTGATAAGTAGAGTATCGTTCCCACGGAGAAATATTGCTAATAACTTCCAAGTACTAACTTTATATCAATTCGATTTTCTTTAAACAATTGGAATTAAACTATGAATTCACTAACTAAAAGCTAAACCTAAATTTAATAATCAAGGGTTGAATTTACCGGATAAAAGAAGTTAAGATTACAACTTCCCCTAATGCTTCATATAAACCTTTATAACTCTCCTTTTTGTTAATTGATCAAAATAAGTTGTTAACTGAGAACTCAAAGTATTTATCAAACCTCTTCCGATAGTTAGATAAAATTATCTCTCCCAATTAAATTACTATATTCATATGCAAAATAATTTGGAATAGATTCATTAAGTTCAAAGTCTCATGAAAGTTACACACGGCATATAGGTATATTCCTATCCTATACACAAACCCAGCAATTCAATCCTAAGAAGAATTAACCAGACATATGTCATCATATTCTGCTCTAAACCTAGACTTTATCTTCCAATTTTATCTAGGTTATCAAACTAATTGTTGGCCACACAATCATACATCAATCACAAAATATGACAAACAACTCATATAAGATCAATAAGAACTAGAAACGAGAGTAGGTTAATTTAACTAGATATAGGTTCCGTTGCAATCTTAATAAAAATTTAGTTCATAACGTAATTGAAAAACATCATTATAAAATTAAACAACTTCTTAGAAAATCAAGAAATATAAGTAAGAGAAAAGAATGAAAACTTAGGTGCAATCTTCAATCCTTCTCTAGCCTTCAAAACCAATCTTATTCGTGTCGATTCCTTTGATTTTTGTTTTCAATTTTCTTCCAATTCCTTGGTTTTTCCAGATGTTTTCAGCCCCCAAAAGTCATAATATCTCATTCCCACACAAACCCTAGCATATATGTAGCTTTAGAGTCCAACTTCGGGTCAAAAACAAGGTAAAATTCGCGACACGGACCAACACAAGCGCGGGGGCGCGGGAGCTGTTTTGGACAGTAAGTTGGCGCTGGTGCACCAATTTTGGGGCTGGGGTGCGCCCTCCCTTTCTGGCTTAAAATGCCCTTTAGCCTCGTTTTTCAAAAATCCAACTTTTTGGCTCCAAATTGACATTGTTTCTTCCCAAATGATTCATGATTCCTTCCGAATGATCATTCCTACAAAATATCATCAAAACACACAAAATAAATAAAAATGAACATAAAATAATTAAAAACTTGTAATTTCATCAAACCGAAAATACTCAATTCGTAAGCATAAAACCCACTCATCAAATACCCCCAAACTTAAATCTTTGCTTGTCCTCAAGCAAAATTCTAAGAAAAAAAAACTATACAAATTAATTCTAACAACCAACTACTCAAACAATGGATCAATATAAATCTGAACAATGGCCCCAAAAATTTACTACAAATAATAATTCACGGGAAACTTTAAAATAGTGCAAAGTCTATCAATTTAACATACTCCTTAATTTTACCTCCGCTCATGACCCTTTAAATACATGGACATATCCGGACTATCAAGCTATTCATCACCCAAATACATTTACGTAATCAAATGCTTCATAGGAGATACTCAATATCAACTCTATAAACTTATTTTCACATCAACCTCCACTCATTAAGGCAAATTTATAAATTGAAGGACCAAAGATTTTTTTTTTTATCTCTCACTCTCATTTTTTTTCTTTTCATTTGGTGAGTGCATTTTATGCTCCATCTCAGCTCCTATTGAGCGAGTGCGTTTTACGCTCCATCTCGTTCTCAACATGTGTTTATGAGTGAGTACGTTTTACGCTCCATCTCTACTCAACACATGCCCTTTTCTTGTTTTTTTTTAAATTTAACTCATGAAGGATCAAATCAAAATAATTTTCAAAAACTCACTTTTTTTTTACTAACCCATCATAACCAATATTTTCCCCCAAACTTGTAACGCCCCAAATACCCCCTCGGACGGCATTACATTCTAAAACCTTTCACAATCATGAGAGCACTAAATAAATCCATAAATAAGAAATTTTTATCCATCAACCATTGATATTTTAACAAAATTCGGGCAGAGTCTCCTTTGTACGGGGAGCTTTACCACAAAATCCAACCTGTGCAATTCTACTATAATGACCACACCGGGTCCAATTAACTACTATATAATCAATCCATCAAATTTACATGTTACCCAAAAAAATATGCCCACAATGGCATGTACATTCCCAAAGAATTAAACTATGATAAGCAGCGGAATTTCAAAAGATAACTAGACTTTACAATCTTTCCAAAAAAATAGCCTAGTCTAGAACAAAATAGAAGGGCCGCTCTAGGCGTCCACCTCGGGATCTACGCTCCCGTCGATCGGAGTCTCCCAAAGAACGGGCTCCTCGACTCCTGGCTCCTCCTCAAGGATATAGTCTGAAAAATGTTAACAGTAGGGGATGAACACTAGGCTCTGTAGCAAAATCTTCCCAACTCCAACAAGGTTTATAAAATACAAAACTGGTCGGTCACATTTCATAAATAACATATATGAATTTGAAGTAAAACAGGACATTTTAAATAGATCTCAAGTTTAAGTCATACAGTAGTTAAGGAGAGAAATAAATTAAGTTTAACCATAGCAAACCATTTCCAACATTAAGTCAATTAGGAGGGGCTCCCTCCGATGCATCGTCCCATACCAATGCACCGGCCAAGCCATTCCAGCCAATCATCACATTTATGTTGGTTCATCCCCGTACCATGTATGTTGATTGTTTCTCATGAATCTACCCAACGATTATACCTAGTCCACCCTTTTATAATCACAATCACAAGTACTTAGGGAAGGGGCGTCTACCATCCCAATGGCAGTGACGAGTCCCTCCCCAGGAATGGTATACCAACCCTAGTTCGAACTCCAGGCGTACGATAGTGGTCGCATTACCAAATGACAACTCACTACAAGTGCAAGAAACCATCTCCCCCCCCCACTGGGTTCAACTGACATTTACACTCTACGGCATATCTCGTAGGTAATCCAAGTCCCTCACAACCACCATACAATGAGTAAACCAACATATTCTCAATCAATTCACATTTTACCAATTAATCGCAAAATACCCAAATTTCACAAGTAAAGCGTCATAGCAAGATGGAATTAAAATGAGCAAAAGATCAATATAAAGATCATTTTCGTTGAACAATATCGAACACTAAATTTATAAAGTGAGAACCAAGGCAATATATGGAGAAAACTCAATTTTTCTTAAAACCAAGTTTGGAAGATGAAAAAGAGAAATTTAGTGGTTACCAAACCATCCCATTATTCAAACATAGCATTTATTACAAGGAGAATTAAGAATCATACAAATCATATCAAATAAATATGGATGGGAGTGGAAAACATATGTATATACATAAACCCTAGCCTCAATGTAAGAAATTAGGAAGAAATCCCCTACCTCTTGGTTGTAGCTTCAATCTAAGACCCAAGATTCAAAATCTTCCTATTCTCCTTCCTTTTCCTCTTAATTTCGTCCTCCTAGGATTTCTAGAGATTTGGGTGTGAGTGGTTGAGGAATAGAAGCAAAAGAAATGGGTGGAGAAGAGAAAACTTGAGAAATTCGGTTTTGATCTTTATGAGGTGGGAATCTCTCTTGACCTTGGTGTTTTTCTCTCCCTTTTCTCTTCTCTTAGGGCTCTAAGGTATTTAGAGTGGGAGGGAAATGAAGAATGGGAGAAATAGGGCTTGGAATGGATGTTTTAAAACCCAAAAATCCCGACTTTTACTGTTCATCGTCTGTTTTGGGGGTTTTCCAGACTTACTGTTTTCCTTATTTTTGATCATGATAAACTTTGAATCTGAAAAAGTGCAAAACATGAAAGTTGTAGATCTAGATGTCTTCTGCATTGTGTCAAAATTTCAGCTCAATCGGACCATTGTAGCAAGAGTTATGACGATTCTACGACAACTGGTCCGGAGTAGGCAATGTACCCGGAGCAGCGCCCCAGCGCCCATTTGGGCGCCCCTTTTCACTTCCAATCCTTCCAACTTTAATCCTAACTTATCCTACATACTTTTCTACATCGACCTAATTAGTTCAAGTTCTTTTATGATTTATTTTGTACATTTTCATACCGAAACTAATCTTTTAACTACTCTTTCCTTGAGTTATACTATTTTAACATTTCAAATGAAATAATTACTGAACACCTATGTCTTTTATTTTATTATTTTTTTTTTTTACGCATGTGGGGTATTACAATCCACCCCCCTTAAAGAAAGTTTCGTCCTCGAAACTTACCTCCAGTAACGAACAGAAATGGATACTTCTCCCGCATTTCCAGCTCCGGTTCCCAAGTAGCTTCTTCCACTCCATGATGTTGCCACAAGACTTTCACCAATTTGATTACTTTGTTGCGAAGCACTTTCGCCTTGGCGTCAAGAATCTTCACCGGTTGTTCTTCATAGGTTGCTCCGTCTTGAATCTCAATGTCTTCCAAGTCTACGACCGGCGTTGCATCCGATTGACACTTTCTCAACATGGACACGTGAAATACGTCGTGTACTCCAGACAACTGAATTGGTAACCGCAACTGATATGCCGCTTTGCCCACAACTTTGATCACTTCAAAGGGTCCGGTATATCTTGGTGCTAATTTCCCTTTCTTGCCAAATCGAAATACTCCCTTCTTGGGGGACACCTTAAGGAATACATAGTCCCCCTCTTGGAATTCTAATGGTCTTCGTCTTCGATCCGCATAGCTTTTCTGTCTACTCTGTGCCGTGCGTAGTCTTTCCCGGATGAGCTGAATTTTCTCTGTAGTCTCCCGAACAATCTCTGGCCCAAACAAGCTACTCTCGCCCGCTTCTAACCAACACGTCGGGGATCTACACGGTCTTCCATACAATGCTTCATACGGTGCCATCCCAATGCTTGCCTGATAGCTGTTGTTATACGCGAACTCCACCAACGGCAAATGGTCACTCCAACTCCCCTTGAAGTCCAACGCACATGCACGTAGCATATCTTCCACAATCTGTATCACCCTCTCAGATTGGCCATCTGTTTGGGGATGGAACGCGGTACTGAAATGTAACTCTGTCCCCATGGCTTGTTGTAGACTTTGCCAAAATCGCGCCACAAACCGAGAGTCACGATCCGACACAATAGAAAGCGGAACTCCATGTAACCGCACTATCTCACGGATATATAACTGGCTCAAGGTCTCGAATGTATCCGTGGTCTTCATACTCAAAAAGTGAGCAGACTTGGTGAGTCTATCCACAATGACCCACACTGCATTATGCCCGCGCGACGTCCGTGGTAAACCCGACACGAAGTCCATAGTAATGTGATCCCATTTCCACTTGGGAATAGGCAAGGACTGTAGGACTCCTCCTGGCCTTTGATGCTCAATCTTCACCTGCTGACACACCGCACATTTTGCCACATATTTGGCCACATCTCGCTTCATTCCCCTCCACCAGTATTGACGCTTCATGTCCCTATACATCTTTGTGCTACCGGGGTGGATAGCAAACTTGGAGCGATGGCACTCTCCAAGTATCTCCTCCTTTAAGGACGAATCATCGGGAACACATAGCTTCTCCCCATATCTCAACTCTCCATTCTTCCAAGACCATCCTTTAATAGCTTCTCCATTCCCCAATCGGACTCTAATCAAATCGAGTTCCGAATCTAGGCATTGCAACTCTACCACCCGTCGTCGAAGCGTCGGTTGAGCTACAAGGTTGAATAAATATGGTTGGTACTCCGGTCCATCCACCCATAGATCGTACTCCTCCAAAGTATCAATCATTTTCCACCTATTTATCGCGAGAGAATTGATTTCACCCCGAGACTTCCTGCTAAGAGCGTCTGCAACTACATTGGCCTTCCCCGGATGGTAGTTAAGTGTGAAATCATAATCTTCTAAATACTCAATCCACCTTCTTTGCCGTATGTTCAAGTCTTTTTGGGTGAATATGTACTTGAGGCTTTTATGGTCCGAGAACACTTGAAATTTCTCGCCATACAAGTAACACCTCCACAACTTAAGAGCAAAGACCACCGCGGCAAGCTCCAAGTCGTGAGTGGGATAGTTCTGCTCATGAATCTTGAGTTGCCTCGAGCCATAGGCAACTACCTTCCCTCCTTGCATTAGAACACATCCCAAGCCTCGTAGTGAAGCATCAGTGTATACCTCGTAGCCCTCCCCACTGCTCGGAATAATGAGGATAGGTGCTGTCGTCAATTTCTCCTTCAAGGTGCGAAAAGCTAGTTCACACGCTGGAGTCCACAAGAATTTCTCCCCCTTCTTTGTAAGGCGAGTCATCGGCATCGCTAGCTTGGAGAACCCTTCCACAAACCTTCGATAATAACCGGCTAACCCCAAGAAACTCCGTACTTCCATTACATTCTTCGGTGGTTCCCATTTCATCACAGCCTCAATCTTGGCGGGATCAACCGCTACTCCGCGCTCGGACACAACATGGCCAAGGAATTTCACTTCCTTCATCCAAAACTCACACTTGCTCATCTTCGCGTATAGCTTATGTTCTCTCAATGTTTGTAGCACAATAGAGAGATGACGAGCATGTTCCTCCTGAGTCTGTGAGTAGATCAATATGTCATCAATGAACACAATGACAAATTGATCGAGGTAAGGCCGGAAGATTCTGTGCATCAAATCCATGAATGCTGCGGGGGCGTTAGTCAATCCGAACGGCATCACCGTATATTCGAAATGACCATAACGGGTACGGAAAGCAGTCTTAGGAATATCCTCCTCCTTAATTCGCAGCTGATGATATCCCGTGCGAAGATCAATCTTGGAGTAATACTTCGAACCCTTCAACTGATCAAATAAGTCATCAATTCTCGGCAACGGATACTTATTCTTCACGGTAACCCGATTCAACCTCCGATAATCCGTGCACAACCGTAGGGTCTCATCCGTTTTCTTCACAAAGAGGACTGGGGCTCCCCAAGGTGAAGTGCTTAGACGGATAAACCCAATCGCTAACAAGTGATCCAATTGCTTCCTTAGCTCCTTCAACTCCAAAGGTGCCATCCGGTAGGGAGCAATGGACATAGGTTCGGTTCCAGGATAGAGTTCGATCTTGAACTCAATTTCCCTATGTGGCGGTAATCCGGGTAATTCCTCGGGAAAAACATCCGAAAACTCCGATACAATTTGCACTACATCCGTATGAATTTTATCCCGGTTTTCTCCCATTAAGCTAGCTAAGAAACTCAAATGACTTCCCGCTTTCGCTTTTAAGAATCTACTACCCGTCGTAGGGAATGGATGAGAAGAATCTCGGTTATTAATAAAACTGAAAACGACTCCTCCCGGTAACTGAAATGTAATCCGTTTGCGGAAACAATCCATTACCGCCCGGAAAGCGGACAACAAGTCCATTCCGAAAATCACATCATACCCCTTCATTTCTAAAGCAATCAAGTCCACAATTAATTCGTGCTCCCCAATACGAAGCACACAACCCTTGCAAACTCGGCTAGTACCCAACTGTTCTCCCGTAGGCAAGTCAACCGTCAAGGCATGCTCTAACTTCTCGAAACCCAATCCCAAATTCATAGCATATGCAGTACGTATAAAAGAATGAGTAGCACCGGGATCGAATAAGATTCGGGCCCAAGAATTATAGAGGAGAATTATACCATCAACAACTGCGTTGGAGGCATCCTCCTCCGGTTGGGTCAAGGCAAAGACTCTCCCCTGAGTGGCGCCACCTGGGGCTGGAGCTCCTACAGGCCTCTGCTGCTGTAGTGGCTTATTTGCAGCCACTTGTCTTGTCACCTGGTTGTCTCTCGGTGGGAGAGATGGGCAATTGTGTCTGAAGTGCCCCACTCCTCCACATGCGAAGCACTGACGGGGGTCGGTGGCTGTCCTCCCCGATACGCCTCCTGCTCCTCGACCCATCTGGGGTCTCTGTCCCCCTGCCTGATCCGAGCGACGGTAGGGTGCCGCCCTCTGTGCTCCACTGCTACTAGCACCCGTCCGGATCGGACCTCCCCTCATAAGGCCCTGTCGTCGCTGAGTATCCTCCATGTCCTTCTCTACAAGTGCAGCTCTGTCCACCAAATCCCCGTAGTCCCGGATCCTGAGAGCCACCAGCTTCTCCCTAATGGCAGGCCTCAATCCCTGCTCAAAGCGTTTGGCCCTGTTGGCCTCCGTAGATATGAACTCCGTAGCATAGCGGGATAGCTCATCAAACTTCCTCTCGTATTCAGCTAAAGTCAGGCTGCCCTGTCGTAGAGTAAGAAAATCGGTCTTCATTCGATCTCGGACCGATTCCGGGAAGTACTTGTCTTGGAAGACTTGATCAAACTCCGCCCAAGTGAGAGCATCCGTGTTCATTTTCCTTTTCACCGAGTCCCACCAATGGTCGGCTTCCCCTTCCAACAAATAGATAGCCAAGCCAACCCGCAAGTCCTCGGCCACTCCCATTCCGTCCAACATCTTCTTCACACGGCGGATCCATTTATCCGCATCCAAGGGATTGGAGCTCCCTTGGAAAGTAGGTGGGTGTTGCCTCAGAAACTCTCGGAGAGCTACCATTCTCCTAGTCTCCTCTCCGTTGCCCGGTACTTGGGCTAAAGGATGTGCTCCACCATTATGGTTGTGGTGGTTGTTGTTACCATTTTGGTTTTGTACCAAAGTGGTGAGCTCCCTCAAGCATTGGTATATGCCATCCATGGCATCGGGAGGTGGTGGTGGTGGTGGATATGTTTGACCTCCACGGCCACGGCCACGCCCACGTCCACGTCCACGTACACGTTCACCGTCCATCCTGCACATCAATTCACAATTTAGTTTCATTGATGTACAAGACATACTAAAATGATATGTAGGATGTCTTGATTTAAGCACAAGGCATATACAAAATTTAACTCAACCATTTCCTGCACCCTAAACCTACATCTCTAGTGGTAGTCCATAACCTACAGCTCCCATGTAAGACCTAAAGCCTAGGCTCTGATACCAAACTTTGTAACGCCCCAAATACCCCCTCGGACGGCATTACATTCTAAAACCTTTCACAATCATGAGAGCACTAAATAAATCCATAAATAAGAAATTTTTATCCATCAACCATTGATATTTTAACAAAATTCGGGCAGAGTCTCCTTTGTACGGGGAGCTCTACCACAAAATCCAACCTGTGCAATTCTACTATAATGACCACACCGGGTCCAATTAACTACTATATAATCAATCCATCAAATTTACATGTTACCCAAAAAAATATGCCCACAATGGCATGTACATTCCCAAAGAATTAAACTATGATAAGCAGCGGAATTTCAAAAGATAACTAGACTTTACAATCTTTCCAAAAAAAATAGCCTAGTCTAGAACAAAATAGAAGGGCCGCTCTAGGCGTCCACCTCGGGATCTACGCTCCCGTCGATCGGAGTCTCCCAAAGAACGGGCTCCTCGACTCCTGGCTCCTCCTCAAGGATATAGTCTGAAAAATGTTAACAGTAGGGGATGAGCACTAGGCTCTGTAGCAAAATCTTCCCAACTCCAACAAGGTTTATAAAATACAAAACTGGTCGGTCACATTTCATAAATAACATATATGAATTTGAAGTAAAACAGGACATTTTAAATAGATCTCAAGTTTAAGCCATACAGTAGTTAAGGAGAGAAATAAATTAAGTTTAACCATAGCAAACCATTTCCAACATTAAGTCAATTAGGAGGGGCTCCCTCCGATGCATCGTCCCATACCAATGCACCGGCCAAGCCATTCCAGCCAATCATCACATTTATGTTGGTTCATCCCCGTACCATGTATGTTGATTGTTTCTCATGAATCTACCCAACGATTATACCTAGTCCACCCTTTTATAATCACAATCACAAGTACTTAGGGAAGGGGCGTCTACCATCCCAATGGCAGTGACGAGTCCCTCCCCAGGAATGGTATACCAACCCTAGTTCGAACTCCAGGCGTACGATAGTGGTCGCATTACCAAATGACAACTCACTACAAGTGCAAGAAACCATCTCCCCCCCCACTGGGTTCAACTGACATTTACACTCTACGGCATATCTCGTAGGTAATCCAAGTCCCTCACAACCACCATACAATGAGTAAACCAACATATTCTCAATCAATTCACATTTTACCAATTAATCGCAAAATACCCAAATTTCACAAGTAAAGCGTCATAGCAAGATGGAATTAAAATGAGCAAAAGATCAATATAAAGATCATTTTCGTTGAACAATATCGAACACTAAATTTATAAAGTGAGAACCAAGGCAATATATGGAGAAAACTCAATTTTTCTTAAAACCAAGTTTGGAAGATGAAAAAGAGAAATTTAATGGTTACCAAACCATCCCATTATTCAAACATAGCATTTATTACAAGGAGAATTAAGAATCATACAAATCATATCAAATAAATATGGATGGGAGTGGAAAACATATGTATATACATAAACCCTAGCCTCAATGTAAGAAATTAGGAAGAAATCCCCTACCTCTTGGTTGTAGCTTCAATCTAAGACCCAAGATTCAAAATCTTCCTATTCTCCTTCCTTTTCCTCTTAATTTCGTCCTCCTAGGGTTTCTAGAGATTTGGGTGTGAGTGGTTGAGGAATAGAAGCAAAAGAAATGGGTGGAGAAGAGAAAACTTGAGAAATTCGGTTTTGATCTTTATGAGGTGGGAATCTCTCTTGACCTTGGTGTTTTTCTCTCCCTTTTCTCTTCTCTTAGGGCTCTAAGGTATTTAGAGTGGGAGGGAAATGAAGAATGGGAGAAATAGGGCTTGGAATGGATGTTTTAAAACCCAAAAATCCCGACTTTTACTGTTCATCGTCTGTTTTGGGGGTTTTCCAGACTTACTGTTTTCCTTATTTTTGATCATGATAAACTTTGAATCTGAAAAAGTGCAAAACATGAAAGTTGTAGATCTAGATGTCTTCTGCATTGTGTCAAAATTTCAGCTCAATCGGACCATTGTAGCAAGAGTTATGACGATTCTACGACAACTGGTCCGGAGTAGGCAATGTACCCGGAGCAGCGCCCCAGCGCCCATTTGGGCGCCCCTTTTCACTTCCAATCCTTCCAACTTTAATCCTAACTTATCCTACATACTTTTCTACATCGACCTAATTAGTTCAAGTTCTTTTATGATTTATTTTGTACATTTTCATACCGAAACTAATCTTTTAACTACTCTTTCCTTGAGTTATACTATTTTAACATTTCAAATGAAATAATTACTGAACACCTATGTCTTTTATTTTATTTTTATTTTTTTTTTTACGCATGTGGGGTATTACAAAACTCATATGAATACCTCCATTCGCTTTGAATGATGCTTAAATAAGTTTTCTAAAGTTTCAATGATATCTCCCACAAGCCTTTAACCAAATAAATTCTCTAAATAATAACTAACCAAATAGATGGATATGTGCTCATGAATGAAAAGATCACAAACAATGTAAAACCAACTAGCATGTCAAACTACAGACTCAACATGTGCATCAATTTTCCTTAAATTGACAATTAATTCCATTCATCATTGGCCATGATCAAATTCAACCAACCCATTGCTCAAGTCGTACTAAAACATGTAATCTACATGCAAACATGTTATCTAAATGCATACCTAATAATGCAAATGCAAACAAGAAAACACCCCCAAACCTAAACTAAACATTGTCCTCAATGTATAAAGTAGAAAAAATTAAGACAAAGCACTTCCCTGAGACTTCGCTAATTGGCATCATCGTCAACGTCTTCATCGTCCGCTGAGTCGGGAGTGTATTCGAGAAACATATGTGGGCTGTTCTTGGCTCTTAGTAAGGCTTTGTGTGAGCTCCAACTTTATGTTCAATCCTTGGGACCTGTAAGCAATTGACAAACCAATTAAAATGTACTAACTAACTAACTAACTACATTATTTCTTATAAAAAAAAAACTAAATTGAAATAAAATAAAATAAAACTTAGAAACTAAAATTTGGGTTGCCTCCCAATTAACACTTGTTTTATAGTCTCCAGCCCGACTACTTCCTGTGTCATCCCGGATCGACAAGGGTAATTGAGGTCTTTTCATGATCAATGTCAGCACCCCAATATTGCTTCAGTCTTCGCCTGTTCACCTTGAAAGTTCTTTTCAAATTGGCTTCCTTAACTTCGCCTGCTCCATGTGGGAACACCTTCTCTTTATATAGCTTGGCATTCTCAAGTGGATCTGAAATACAACTTCCTACGAATACCTTACTCACTGCATCTTTCACCAAATCAACCCGAAAATATTCTTCTAGTTCCTTTGAATATTTCATAGCTGAAAATACATTGAATGTAACCTCTTGATCTTGGACTCGCATAGTTAGCTCACCTTTTTATACATCGATAAGTGTCCTCCCCGTTGCTAAGAATGGTCGCCCAAGAATAATAGGTATTTCCCTATCTTCCTCAAAATCTAAGATTATGAAATCAACTGAAAAAATGAACTTATCCACTCTAACTAGAACATCCTCAACTATGCCCCTTGGACAAGTGAGTGATCTATCCGCTAGGTGCAATGTGATGTTAGTAGGCTTTGCTTCCTTTAAACTCAATTGCTGATAAATTGAGAGCGCCATTAAGTTAATACTAGCTCCTAAGTCACACAATACTTTCCCAAAAAATTGACTATCTATTATGCATGGAATTGTAAAGCTACCCGGATCTTTTAGCTTTGGTGGTATCTTCTTTTGAATAATAGCACTACACTCTTCTGTAAGTGTTACTGTCTCGAAATCACCTAGTTTTTTCCTCTTTGAGAAAATTTTCTTCAAAAATTTCACATAGTTAGGCATTTTCTCCACTGCTTCTGTGAAAGGGATATTTAGTTGGAGGGTTAATTGCACTAGAGGTCCCCAAAGTTTGAGGTTTGTCTCATTTTGGTCCTCAATATTTCAATTGCAAAATTTTGGTCCCTAAAGTATTGAATATGTTTCTATATGGTCCTTTAATCAAACAATGTCCAAATTGCTAACAATTTTTTAACATAAACTTGTCTCGTAATAGTTAAATATGGATAAAAAATAATTTTGATAGCTCTTAAGCAAAATTTGGGTAGCTTTTAATAAAAAAATGTGTAATATGGGTAGCTTTTGACCAAAATTTGGATAGCTCGTGATCAAAATTATGTAATTTAGGTAGATATTTAACCAAAATTTGAGTAGAAATTTGATAAAGAGTTATCTAAATTATTTTTTTATCCATACTTAAGTATCATGTGACAACTTTATGATAAACAATTGTTAGCAATCTGGATACTATCTGCATGAGGGACTATATAGAAACATATTCAATACTTCAGGGACCAAAATGATGCAATTGAAATATTGGGGACCAAAATGAGACAAACTTCATACTTTGGGGACTTTTAGTGCAATTAACCCTTATTTGGAGCTTTTTAAATACTTCCATGAATTTAGAGAACTCTTTATCCCATTTCTGTTTCTGCAAACGTTGTGGAAACGGTACGGGAGGCACAATAGGACTCTGCTCACCTCCATTAGAACATGTAACTAGATCTTCTTCCTTCTTTTCATGTTCCACATTCTTGCTATCTTTTATTTTTCTACCCTCAATATCATCTTCGTGTGATTGTTTTAGAGTTTCACTAACAACCTCAGGTAACTCTTTTTCGCTTCGTAATGTAATAGCATTGCAGTGATCCTTACCTTCCCTCTTAGAATTGATCTCCGTATCACTAGGTAAAGTGCCTTGAGGTCGGTTGTTAATGGTAGTAGCAAGTTGATCCATTTTATTTTCCAAGTTTCAGATTGATACATCCAGACTGTTCATCATTGTCTCATTCTGTGCTATGTACCTAGAAAGCAGCTCCTCCAAATTTGACTTCTTCTCCTGCTGTGGTGGAGCTTGATTCTGAAAGCCTAGTGGATATGATTGTCTTGGAGCAAAGGTTTAGGCTTGATTATTGTTCCAAGAAAAGATCGGATGAGTCCCCCAACCAGGGTTATAATTGTTGGAATTATTGCCATATTGCTGTCTGTTGAAGTTATCAATGTATTGTAATGACTCTAGATTAATTGTACATTGATTACTCGGATGGTTCCCGGCACACAATTCACAAACAATTGCCACACTTTGAATAGGCTGCACCCCTAGAGCATCAATCTTCTTTGTCAATGTAGCAACCTGTGCAGCCAATGCAGTAACTGCATCAACTTCATAAATCTCTACTACCTTTGGCTGATTGATCCTTGTAGAGGGCCACTGATAATTGTTGGCAGCCATCATTTCCAATAACTCATAAGTTTCATCAAAAAAAATTTCCATCAATGCGCCACCTGCAGCTGCATCAATACTGGTTCAAGTAGTACTAAACAACCCATTGTAGAACATCTAAACTTGTAACCACTCAGGAATACCATGGTGAGGGCATTTCTGAAGTAATTCCTTGAATGGGTCCCAAACTTCATATAGAGTCTCAGAATCATGTTGTGCAAATGATGTGATGTCATTCCTCATCCTTGCAGTTTTAGCTGGTGGAAAAATTTTAGCTAAAATTTTTTGAGCTAAATCTGTCCACGTGGTAATAGAAGTAGGCGGCAATGAATGCAACCAACTCTTCTCCTTATCACCAAGTGTGAAAGGAAAAAGTTGAAGTCTAATTGCATCTTTAGAAACCCCATTGTATTTGAACATGTCGCAAATCTCTAGAAAACTCACCAAATGATCGTTTGGGTCATCATTAGGCAAACCCCCAAATTGCACTGAATTTTGAATCATTTGGATGATACCCGACTTGATTTCAAAACTGTTTGCTTGAATTATGGGCTTTTGAATGCTCGATTGTATTTCCATAACAAACGGCATAGCATAATCCCTTAATGATTTATGTTCATCTTCAGCCATAGTTTCTTGATTATTTATTTCTTGACACTATGTTTGCAAGTTTCAGAGCCTTCTTTCGATTTCGTCTTCGTACGGTAATAGCTCCTGACTTGTAGATCGTATTTGCATACAAAATTCAATAGTACTTGCAAAAGCAATTAAAACAGAAAATTAAATAAGTTTAAACTAAGATCAAATTGATTGAAATTAATATTGAAATAATTACTAGAATAATTCTCCGACAACGGCGCCAAAAACTTGTGGTCCGAATTTGATATTGACAATTTACCTGCAAGTATACACGATCAACAAGTAATAAAGTGATAAGTAGAGTATTGTTTCCACGAAGAAATATTGCTAATAACTTCCAAGTACTAACTTTATATCAATTCGATTTTATTTAAATAATTGGAATTAAACTATAAATTCACTAACTAAAAACTAAACCTAAATTTAATAATCAAGGTTGAATTTACCGGATAAAAGAAGTTAAGATTACAACTTCCCCTTATGCTTCGTATAAACCTTTCTAACTCTCTTTCTTGTTAATTGATCAAAATAAATTGTTAACTGAGATCTCAAAGTATTTATCAAACCTCTTTCGATAGTTAGCTAAAATTATCTCTCCCAATTAAATTACTATATTCATATGCAAAATAATTTGGAATAGATTCATTAAGTTCAAAGTCTCATGAAAGTTACACACGGCATATAGGTATATTCCTATCCTATACACAAACCCAGCAATTCAATCCTAAGAAGAATTAACCAGACATATGTCATCATTCAGATCTAAACCTAGAATTCATCTTCCAATTTTATCTAGGTTATCAAACTAATTGTTGGCCACATAATCATACATCAATCACAAAATATGACAAATAACTCATATAAGATCAATAAGAACTAGAAACGAGAGTAGATTAATTTAACTAGACATAGGTTCCGTTGCAATCTTAATAAAAATTAGTTCATAACGTAATTGAAAAACATCATCCTAAAATTAAACAACATCTTAGAAAATCAAGAAATAAAAGTAAGAGAAAAGAATGAAAACTTAGGTGCAGTCTTCAATCCTTCTCTAGCCTTCAAGACCAATCTTCTTCGTGTCGACTCCTTCCATTCTTGTGTTCAATTTTTTTCCAATTCCTTAGTTTTTTCAGATGTTTTTAGCCCTCAAAAGTCAGAATATATCATCCCCACACAAACCCTAGCATATATGTAGCTTTAGAGTCCAATTTCAGGTCAAAAACAAGATAAAATTCGCAACATGGACCAACACAAGCGCGGGGGCGCCCAAAATGGCGCAGGGGCGCTGTTTTGGACAGTAAGTTGGTGCTAGGGCCCCCCCCCCCTTTCTGGCCTAAAATTCCCTTTAGCCTCCTTTTCCAAAAATCCAACTTTTTTGCTCCAAATTGACCTTGTTTTTTCCCAAATGATCATGATTCCTTCTAAATGATCATTCCTACAAAATAACATCAAAACACACAAAACAAATAAAAATGAACATAAAATAATTGAAACTTGCAATTTTATCAAACCGAAAATACTCAATTCGTAGGTATAAAACCCACTCATCAGTTACCTTCAAAATATGATGGGTAAGAGAATAATTGGAACAAATTTGAAGAAAAATGGTGAAATATTACAGATTTGAGAGAGATTGCTTTGAGACTTTCGGTTATGTTGGAGTTTTCAGGTTTGAGAAGTGCAAAAATGATCCGTCGTTTGCATGGGGGTGTATATAAATAAAGCACTACCGTCCGGACTCCTGGCCCACCGTCCGGACGGTTCTATGTTTCAATTTTTTGGACTTTCAACTATATTCTGCTATTTTGATTTTCTGATTTTCTGCAATTTGTTCCTTCAAATTCCCGCAGTAGACAAAATTAAATAATTTTATATTCTACAAAATTTTGCTAACCACTCTTTTTTTCTTTGTCACAAAAATTGGTGTGTTTTTATTTATTTTATTTGTGATTTCATATTTACTGAGTTTTCTAATTAATTTATAGTTATTTACATTTATTTACAAATATATATACTTATTTACCATGATATACAATTATGTATATTTATAGTTATGTACAATTTTTCCAAAAGTTACATTGATTTATATTGATTCAGAGTCAGAATTGTCTGAATCAATATTACCAGTGACACGGTTAACTTCATTTCGTACGTATCTTGTTAATACTGTGGAATAGGATAGCGTCTGGGTAGTCCTTACTCTGCCCATACCTAATCCACTAGAGACGATCTAACGCTTGACCTGAAATTGGTTCTATACACTAATTATATTGTCTTAAATGTTGTAAACGACCACATTTTACACAATAACAGAGATGATCCGCTCGTCGGTTTTTTGCAAATGTGCTTTTTCAGCATAAAGGTCTTGATTGACTTTCAAAAATTTCTAAATTTCTAATCTTCTGGCTTTTTTCATGATCAATGCATGGATAGATATCTTTTGGAAGATGACGCAGTAGCATTAAACTTAACAAAATATTTTTTCGTCCATTGTACACATAAAATAGTTTTTTTTTATGACTCTCTATCCGATTCTTTAACGTCTGTCAGTCACAAAGACAAAATTAACATTGATATTAAAACAAAATAAATACTTTAAATATAAATACTAAAGTTATCTCCTTACCTCCCCAACTTAATTTAAACATTATCTGAAATGTAACAACAGTACTAGTTAATATTGATAGGGAAACCCGACAATCTTTTGTCATTTCACCGATTGGGATATCTGACTGTACTCAAGAGATACTCTGTCAAATAAATTACAATTCATTAGTAATTTTATTGAGACTTAAGCAATAATTTACTTTTCAGAGCATATAAACAGGATCAAAAAGTTGTACAACAGTTATTTCGTGAGTAAATCCATCATAATATGGTTTAAGTCTTTGACCATTGACTTTAAAGATATTTCTAGTTAATGAATTTTCAATTTCAATTGCTCCATAGTCAAAAACTTGTTTGACAATGTAGGGACCTATCCATCTTGATATTAATTTCCCAGGAAATAAACAAAGTTTTGCATTATATAATAGCACTTTTTGAGATGGTTCAAAAGATTTTTGCATGATATTTTTATCATGAAAAATTTTTGTTCTTGATTTTGCAATTTGTGCATTTTCATAAGCTTCATTTCTTAATTCCTCTAATTCACTTATTTGAAGTTTACGAGCTATTCTACCTTCATCTATATCAAAATTCATCATTTTGATTGCCCAATACGCTCGATGTTATAATTCTATAGGCAAGTGACATGATTTTTCATATACTAACTGATAAGGAGACATTCCTAAAATAGTTTTGTATGTAGTACGGTAAGCCCAAAGCGCATCAGTTAACCTTAAAGACCAATCCCTACAATCTGGATTTACTGTGTTTTTTAAAATATATTTTATCTCCCTATTAGCTAATTCAGCTTGTCCACTTGTCTGTGGATGGTATGGAATGAATATTTTATATGAAATTGAGTATTTTTTCATAAGATTTTCAAAATTTTTATTACAAAATGTAATCCACTGACATTTATAATGGTCCGAGGAATTTCAATTCTGGATAAAATATTTTCTTTCAAAAACTTGATCATTGTTCTATGATCATTATTTCTACATGGAATTGCCTCTACTCATTTAGAGACATAGTCGACTGCAACCAAAATATATAAATATTCAAAAGATAGGGGAAATGGACCCATAAAATCGATGCCCTAACAATCAATAATTTCGATAGTTAAAATAGGGTTTAAAGGCATCATATTTCTTTTTGAAATATTTTCATTCTTTGACATCTATCACAATTTAAACAAAAGACATGAACATCTTTAAAAAGAGTTGGCCAATAAAATCCACACTACAAAATTTTAGCAGCGATTTTCTTTGAAGCAAAATGACCTCCATAAGCTTCATAGTGACAAAACTGAATTACCTGACCTATTTCATGATTAGGTACATAACGCCTTATAATTTGATCTTTACAATATTTAAACACAAAGATATTCTCAGAAAAAGTTACATACCTCACTTAGAAATTTATTTCTATCAGACCAGGTATAATTAGGGGGAATAGTACTAGTAGCTAGATACTTAGCTATATTTGCATACCATGGTAATTCTGTTACTGCTAACAGTTGTTCGTCTAGAAAAGTTTCTCTAATCGGAGTTGGTTCTTCCTTTATTTCATAGTTTAGTCTTGACAAGTGATCAGCTACCATATTCTCTACTCCTTTCTTATCTTTGATGATTAAATCAAATTCTTGTAGTAATAATATCCAACATAGAAGATGTGATTTAGCATCATTTTTTGTAAGTATTTTAAAGCTGCATGATCAGTAAATACAACAATTGATGATCCAACCAGATATGAACAAAATTTACCTAATACAAATACAACATCAAATAGTTCTTTCTTTGTGGTTAAATAGTTCATTTGTGTATCATTTAGAGTTTTACTCGCATAGTGTATAACATAAGATTTTTTCTCTTTTCTTTGCCCTAGTATAGCTCCTATCGCATAATCACTTGCATCACATATTATTTCAAAAGGTAACAACCAGTTAGGAGGTTGCATGATAGGTGCAGAAATAAGCATATTTTTTAATTAATTAAAATTTACTTGACATGCTTCATTCCATTCAAAGAGTATATCTTGACATAGCAAATTACATATAGGCTTGGCTATTAAATTAAAATTTTTTATAAATCTTCCATAAAATCCTACATGACCTAGAAATGAGCGAATATCTTTTACTATTTTTGGTGAAGGCAGATTAGCTATCAGATTATTTTTTGATTTATCCATTTCAATTCTTTTTTTAGATACTATATGACCTAAAACAATACCTTTTGTAACCATGAAATGACATTTTTTTCCAATTTAAAAGAAGGTTTGTTTATTCACATCAAATGAGTACTTTTTCCAGATTTTCTAGACATGTATGAAACAAATCCCCATAAACTGAAAAATCGTCCATAAAGACTTCTAGATATCGTTCTACCATATCACTGAATATGCTTAACATACAACATTGAAAAGTAGCTGGCGCGTTACATAATCCAAAAGACATTCTTTTATATGCAAAAGTACCAAAAGGACATGTAAATATAGTTTTTTCTTGATCATCTATTGCAATTTCAATCTGATTATACCCAGAATATCCATCAAGAAAATAGTAATATGCATTACCAACTATTCTTTCTAAGACTTGGTCAAGAAAAGACAATGGAAAGTGATCTTTTTTTGTGAGTGAATTTAGCTTCTAATAGTCAACACATACATGCCAGTCTATGACTGTACGCATTAGGACTAATTCAATTTCTTTATTTTGTATTACAGTAACACCAGACTTCTTTGGGACTTCTTGTGTAGGACTAACCCATCTACTATCAGATATAGGATAGATAATATTTGCATCTAATAGTTTCAGTACTTCATTGCGAACTACCACTTTCGAGTGTGAATTTAATCTTCTTTGTATTTGACGAGATGGTTTAGCATTTTCTTCTAAATATATAAAATGAGTACACGGCAGTGGGCTTATACCTTTTATATCAGTTATTGTCCATCCAAGAACATTTTGATGAGTTTTCAATACTTCTGTTAATTCTTTTTCTTGACTTTCAGATAATTTTGAAGATATGATTATAGGATGAATTTTATTTTTTTCCAAAAAAAATATTTCAGATTGATTGGAAGTGGTTTTAAATCTGGTTTAAAGATCTTGATATCTGATTCTACAGATTTAGACAACATATTTTGACATTCCGGATTTCCTAGATTTTCTGATTTACCTTCAAATACAGATTTTACTAGGTATAAATCTTTTTCTAGAAAAAACTTTTCAAAAAACTTTTGGGTTAATGTTTCAACACAATTTATTTCATGTACTTCATCTTCTTTTCTAGGTTGTTTAGCACTATTAAAAATATTTAATTCCAAAGTCATATTTCCAAATGAAAGTTTCATGATTCCATTTCTACAATTAATGTAGCTAGGAATGGTCGACCTAGAATCAAAGGTATATATGCAGATTCATAATAAATTGGTTCCGTGTCTATAACAATAAAATCTGATGGAAAATAGAATTGACCAACTTGGACAATAACATCTTCCACAGTTCCTCGTGGAATTTTTATTGATCGGTTTGCTAATTGTAATGTAATATTGGAAGATTTTAGTTCACTTAATCCTAATTGTGTATATACTGAATATGACATTAAATTACAACTGGATCCAAGATCTAGCAGAGCTTCTTTGATTTAAAAATTTTCAATGATGCATAAGACTGTAGGACTACCTGGATCTTTGTACTTAAGAAGAGTATCATGTTGTATTATAGTATTAACTTGTTCAGTTAAAAATGCTTTCTTTGGTACATTTGTTCTTCTTTTTATTGTGCAAAGATCTTTGAGAAATTTAGCATAAATCGGAACTCATTTAATAGCATCTAACAAAGGAATGTTAATTTTGACTTGTTTGAACAGTTCAAGAATATCAGATTGATTTTTTTCAGATGAAAGTTTCTTGATCCCTTGAGGAAAAGGTAACGGAATAGGACATGGTTGATCTTTTTCATTTTGTATTTCTAATTGTTTTTTGGCCAAAGGTTCAGATTCAAGTAGTTCATTAACAGGAATTTCCTTTCGTATTTTCTTTGAAATTTTGTGCTTTATAGTTTTGTCAATTACTTTTCCACTTCTTAGTGTTGTGATCGCTTGTACCTGACTTGGAAAGGCTTCAAATGACATAGAATTAACTTGACTTTGACTTTGTGGAGGTTTAGGTTGAGATGAAAATTTTTCTTTCTCTGACATACTGAAAGACTGAGTCAACTTAGCTAGATGACTCTTGACATCTTCAATACTCTAAGAAGTTTGAGTTTTAAAATCATTCAAAGCTTTAGTAGTTTGAGTGTTAAAATTCATTTGACTTTGAATAAATTGATTTATAGTATCTTCCAGAGTTCGTCTTTGTGGGGGTTGATATGACTGATAATTTTGTTGATTTTGTGGTTGTGATGGACCTTGTGTTTGATTTATAGGTTGTGTATTTCTCCAACTAAAATTCAGATGATTTCTCCATCCTGGGTTGTAAGTTTCAGAATATGGATTCAAATAAGGATTATTATTATAAGTTGGAACAACATTAGATTGTTCAATTAACACTTCTTTAAATGCAGGTATAGTTGGACACTCTGCTATAGGATGTCCTGACAACACACAAATTTGATCAATAGTTGATAAAACAGATACTTGTTTAATTTTTTTCATTTCTAAAGCTTCTAGTTTTTGAGATAAACTTGTCATTTTAGCTCTTAAATCATCATCTTCTTTTAACATATATTTTCCTCTTTCAGATGTACATGGCTTAGTTTCTATTATATTTGAAGAAGTTGAGTCCCACATCTAGGAACTCTCAGAAATAGTATCAAAAAATTGAAATGCTTCTTCAGGATTTTTACTCATAAATTTTCCCTGCGCCATCATTTCAACAAATTGTTGCATTGCAAGTGGAAGATCATCATAGAAAAAACCAACTAAGGTTCAATTTTCAAATGCATGATGTGGACAGGCTTAGAGAAGATATTTAAATCTTTCCCAGCATTGATAAAAAGTTTCACCTTCTTTTACAGAAAAATTCATTATTTGACGTCTTAATGTATTGGTACGATGTACAGGAAAAAACTTTTTAAAGAACTCAGCTTGTAAAGCTTGCCAGTTTGTGAATGAATTAGCTCTTAAAGAACTAAGCCATTGTTTTGCTTTGTCTTTTAAAGAAAAAGGAAATAGTTTTAGTCTAACCATTTCAGAATTATCTTGCAATGTTCCACTAACTTCTTCAACTTTCATATGAACATAAGGGTTTTCAATTTCTAGACCATAGAACTGTGGTAATAATTGTATTGTTCCTGGCTTAATATTAAGATTTGAAGCATCTGTTGGAAAAGTAAAACATGATGGGACATTAGTTCGTGTAGGGTGTAGATATTCTCTTAATGGTCGAATATTTTGAACTACTTCTTGTTCTATAGGTTGTTCTTCCCTATGTACATTTCTAGCCTACTCAATCCAAATGATTCTGGTGTAGATGAAGATGAAGGAGATGACTGATTTACAGATCCTACGGATGAATGAATAGACATAAACTATTTAAAAAGAAAACACACTTTATATACATATAATACAAATAAACAACTTTTGTATTTTATTTGACTTCAAATTACCGTAACTCCCCAGCAATGGTGCCAAAACTTGATTCGCACTTTTTAGTGATTGGATTAATATTAAACACCCAAGTATAAGTGGTCGAATTGTAGTTTTTTTGGTTTTAAGTCCAAGTATCGATCCCACGAAGAGTTTTAATAATTTGGAAACGAAATAAAATAGTTAAGTTGCTAATTTGAATAGAACAGCATGTGATGGCTTGTGATGTGAGCTTAGATTGATAACTAGTCTAAGTAAACGTTTATGTGCAAATAAAGTAAGACAATAATAAAAAGTATCCTTCAGTTCAAGGATCTCATAAGCGTTATATTTGTTAAATACTGGAAATGCTACCTTACAGTAATCAACTTCTATGTTACTGGCAAGTTAATTTGTAGATCTGATGTATATAAAGCATCACACAACAACTTCTTAGGTTAGCTGGTGGTATCCATAACAATTGATTAATCTAAGCAAACCATAAGGACAAGTCATTCATGAGGAATACTTGAATTATTCATTTGTCTTCATAATAGTAGGTGCGTACATAATAAACCATAACACAACCACTTCTTAGGTCAATTGGTGGTATTAGTTATAACACATCAACTTCTTAGGTTAGCGGGTTATAGATGTGTCAATTTACTAATCCAAGCAAACCAGAAGGACAAGTCATTCATGAGAATACTTGAATTATTCATTTGACTTTATCTGTGATATATATATATACCAATTAAACATCATCAGCGTTTCGGTGTAGGATAAACCATACCGATAGGAATGCCGTGGTTGTTAGACTGACAATATTATCCTTTATACCAGTTAAACGATCTGAGTAATCCAAAAGGACAAGTCATTCATGAGGATCACTTAGGTCATTCATCTGATATATATATATATATATATATATATATATATAAGTTAAACCCTAATAACCCAAAAGGACAAGCCATTCATGAGGTTCATTTAGGTTTTGTACCATGCATCAGTTAACATCCTCAGCATTCCGGTGGAGGACAAGCCATACCGATAGGAATGCCGTGGTTGTTTTACTGATAGGTTGACGATGCACTGATGACATATACTTTCACGCTCAGGACCGAAAGTACGTACATCACTGTATCATGCATGAATCATATAATACATAGATATATAAATATATAAAATATCAGTATTTTCAGAATTTAGTCAGTATTAAACATATGTTTACCTCTCACTGGAGGATATAAGTAACTACTCACGCCCCATTGCTATAGACAAACAAGGAGTATGACCAGTTTTCATTACAACGGAAATTAAAATATAAACCTTAAAACGTCTTTCACAAATAACAACTGAAACACAATCACCTTTATTATCAGTTATGACAAAAAGGTGGTGACAGTTCAACTATTCGAATAGAAAGATACAACAGGAATGCAAAAGTACAGAGTTTGGACTGAAGTGCATCACAGACCAGATCATTTTGCAACTTTTCTTTTTCTCTTTCTCTTTTCTGTTTTTTCTCTCTTCTCTTGGATTTCTCTTTGGAGCTCTCTTGGTTCCGGCCTCCTGAAGAATGAAGACGGCATGGCTATTTATAGCCGTTTTAGGAAGTGTGAGGTGGAAAAATGAAGATAGACGTAAAGAGTGACCGTCCGGATGCCACCACCATCATCCGGACGATGGAGCTTTGCTGGAATTTCCCACTTGCTTTGTATGCTGACTCCTCTTGTGTTGAAATTATACTTTGGCCTTTTTTCTTTTATGCTTTTATATATTGCTCCTTGCATTGTGTAGTAATTCTGCATTAAATCTGAAACTTTTTAAACATAACATGCATCAAACCCTAATTACGCACAAACCCTACTTATCTTTAAGTACTAGTTTTTAGTTATTTTATCACACTAATACGACTTTATTAACTACTTGTATTTATATACTAATTAAGGTTAATCACTATTATTGTTGAATGACCTGTTATCTATAAGGATTTTGAACAAATAGGGGTGAGACAAAATTTAGCTGAACGAGGGTGGCTGAATTATGGAAAATTAGTTGGTCTTTCTTATGAATGTTTGGTCCGAGAATTTTATAGTAATGTAAAAGAAACCGGGCCAAGACAATTATGTGTTTATGTTAGGGGGTGGTGTTCCAAGTTACACTGGCTACCATCACAAATTTTCTGAATCTGATCCCGTGATATCAAAACCCACAATATCCCTATACTCTATTGCCTGATAACTATTATTGGGATTGAGTTGACTTGGAACCCAAAATATCTATGGAGTAGGCTGAATAAGTATATTAAGCAAGGGGACTTAACTGACAAGCATAGAATCTTGAATTTGATAACTGTGAATAATTTGTTGCCTTAGTCAAAAATCAAATCTACACTGAGAGAGCTTATTTTCTATATGCCTTTGGAATGGGACAAACCATCAATTTTCCAAATCTGATAATGGACCAAATGATGCTGATTGTGAAAGTTAAGAAACCCTCACTCCCATTTGCTATGTTAGTATCTGAGTTATGCAGGGAGAAAAGAGTTATTGTGGATCCCTCATGACCAATGGTGGAGCATTTAGCACCATTAGACAAAACTTCATTGAGAAAGAGCCATGGAGGGAAGCCCGAGGAGCAGGAAGCACCACCAGCACCATAAGAAGATCCATTCCTAGGAGGTGCAGACTTCTAGCTGGCAAAAGAGCAGCCATACATTCCAATTGATAACAGGTCCAACCACTAGATTCTGTTAGGGTTGGATACTAGCATCACCTAGTTAGATCAAAGGATGGCTAACTACGAGCAGAACCAAAATGAAATCCTGAGGATACTTCAAGGACAACATGGTGGAGGCCCGTTAGCCTAGTGACCCGGGTTTATGAAATTTCCATGTTTTGCTACTTTTACCGA
This sequence comes from Ilex paraguariensis, assembly GCA_963454935.2. Lineage (NCBI taxonomy): Eukaryota > Viridiplantae > Streptophyta > Magnoliopsida > Aquifoliales > Aquifoliaceae > Ilex > Ilex paraguariensis. The sequence goes on along the minus strand of CAUOFW020000944.1, from coordinate 91,971 downwards.
ACTTTCTACTTATGCACTTTATTTCAGTTTTATGTTTTGAATGATGGTTTTAAGTAATTTTTGATAGTAATATAGTTAGTTTATCATTGTGTTAAAATTTTGTCATGTTAGGATGCTTATTTCATACGATTCACGATGAAAATTAGGTTATTATTCTTATGCTTTACAGGGATAACCCTAACCTGATTGTGCGGATTTTTCATACGTTGATCATGCACTATCTTAATATTTTCATAGAAACTCATTCTTTTGAGCACGAAAAAAAATTCCTTATTTTGAAAACCTTCTGAAATACTACAATCATTTATTAAGCTTGCATATATAGTGGAGATGTAAACCTTGTGAAGATTTTGAGTCAATCTTCCTTGGAGAGATGTTTCACATTTACTCAAGTAAGAATTTTCGATTCAACGATGAAATTTCTTTGAATAATCTCATTAGCTTTGTTTTGGTTAGAACTCATTGAATAACATGGTTAATACTTTCTTTAAAGTTTTACTTGAAAATTATGTAGGTGTATGATTTCTGGAAAATGATCTTTGGCCATTTGTGATTTAATTTTGGGCCTTAGCCATTTATTTTGCAAAATTATATCCCTAGTAAGCCGTGATTGAGCCTAAAAGTATAATTTCTATTCTTAAACCCTACAAAATAATTGAGCCATAGAAAAATATATTTGACCAACCCTTGGTATCTAATTTTCTTGCACCCTCTCCTAAAGTAAGTATTATACGGAAAAGGAGAAAAGAAGAAAATGGTGACTACAGTTCAAGGAAAGAAAAAAATATGGAAAGAGACAAAAAGAAAGCAAAAAGAAAAAGAAAATAAGCAAAGAAAAAAAATTAGCCAAGAAAGTGAAAAATGGGATTGAAAATGGAGAAATGAGAAATACCATGTGTGAAAGATTTGGAAAAATGGGAAAGAGGTGTGCCACACTAATCAAGAAAGGATAGTTTTTTGAATACCTTTGACGTTGTTTCTTAAACCCATTACTCTTGGCCACATTATAACACTAATAAAGTCCTTTTTGATTCTAGAAGTAATGCATATGTATTATTTTCACCTATTCAGGAAAGGAAGAGTGTTGATAATGTATTTAATGCAATGTTAATATTCCTTCATGAGATTATGCCAAATTTTATTTTTATTTAAATAACCTTTCTTTTGGTATATTACATGTGATATTACTTTGCTTTGATAACAATATTTTTAACACATGTAATTTTTGAGTGATAGTCACTACAAATTGAGTTTGTTCTTTGCTGAGTTATTTCCATGAAAGGATTGATGTCGAGGCTACTTCTTGTATAACAAAGTGAAGGGTGGTGATATTTCTTAAGTGATTTTTGAAATAAAGGAATCATTGCACACACACAAGTTTTTTTGAAAATATATGGTATAGTGTTACAACTAATGTGTGTTACTCTTACAGTGATCAGGGAAGGGAATTACTCTTGGCAATAAAGAGGAAAGGTGATTTAATTTGATCTGTGAAAAATATGGATTATGCAATCCTAACCTTTTGAAGTTTGTAGGTATCTTCATTTAAAACCTTCACGAGACAAAACTCGTCTACTAGGAATCACCTAGGGGTTTAACAACTTGTTTCATATGCTAAATGCAATCATGAAATATGCGAAAGTGATTTTGTTTTGTTGTTTATTTTTATTACTAGGGACTAGTAATGTTTGGTTGGGGGTGTGATTAATCCTAAATAATGCGTTAATGAATTAGATTGTAAAATCAATTGTGTGCGTAAATTGGGTTAAAATAACTAAGTTATAGGAAATTAGGGTTAATATGAAAGTAGGATGTTTTGCAAGGTTTTGTACAGAAATACAGAAATTTAGAAGGGTTAAAATGTGCAAATTGAATAAGGCAGGGGAGGTAAGTGCAATTACCACATTAATACATCAAACAAATGAGCAGCTAGGCAAGCAAAGACCAGAGGAAAACCACCGTCCGAACGGTGGTGGCAGCGTCCGGATGGTGGTGGCGGTGTCCGGACGGTGCTACAACCGCCTTACTTCTCTCTCCTCACCCCCTTGGTCCAATTATGCAACAATTCATTCTATTGGTCAGCTAAGGGTCTATCGCCTTAAAGACTTCTTCCAGTGCCTATAAAGAGGTTGTTTCAGCCATTGTTTAGAGGGATTTCAGGTGAGTTCAGTCCAGACAATAGGGAAGGAGAGAAAGAGAGAAAAAAAGGAGCGAGGCCCTGCTAGAATCACTTCTAGCCAAAATTTTCTCTACTTCTACATTTTTGTTTATCCTTTCTACTTGGAGGGTTGAACCTCTCCCACTTTTGTGCCCTAACTGGTAATAATGGTGACAGTGTTTCATCTATTCCTCAGGGAATGATTTGTTTTGTATTTTGTTTTCGGTTGTAATGGGATTATATCACTCCTTTTGGTCGTCTATAGTGATGAGGTATGAGTATTCCGTTTATACTCTTCAGTGAAAGGGTGAATGCATGTGTAATATTGTTTATGTTATGAAAATGGTGATATTTTACTTATGCGTTAATATTTATACTTCCCTTAATTGATGGATGGTTATATTTATAATATGCTTATGGTTATGAACACCAAGCGGTGCTTAATGTTATATATCATATTATCTATACTTATTACGTACTTCATGCATGATACAGTGATGTACATAGTTGGACTTTATATAACAGTTAGGAGATTGGCTGTAGACAGGTTCACCCTTGTCATAGTCAATGCTTTTGATTCAATGCATAAACCGAAACTCTGTCATCATTGAATCATCAACCTGCTGATTGAATAGCTTAAGTAAACCTTCTAAATGGTTCTCCTTCTGGCTTACTAGGATTATTTGATTGATGCATGGTACAAAGACCTTCCGGCTATCCTAATCAGTTGTTGTGTTATGGTTCAATATACATCAAATCTATCGGTTAACTTTCCAGTAAAATGGGAGTTAATTGATGTAAGGTGGAATTTTCGTAAACAAACAATATAATGCATGCTGGATTACCCGAACTGAAGAGTACCGTTTATCATTGTCTTTCAAAGTTTTAGTTAAGTATTTATTTGATTGTTCTAAGCTCACACTTCAAGCTATTCCATTGCGCGTTGTATCCACAACAATGTTTCTGTTTTAAATCCTGACAATTAGCTTCATGTGGATTCAATCTCAGACTTAAACCGAGAAATACTATAATTTGACCACTTATACTTGGGTGTATGATATAAATCAGGTCAAATCAACACCTAAAGGTTGATTCTGGCAGGGAATTAGCAAATAGCGTTAGCTTTGGGAATTCGTTAGCCCTAGTCTCACCGAACTGAACGGTGAAGCAACTAATATATTCCATGGTTGACTGATCGTTTTCACCCAAAAAAAGTGTTAAACATTAGAACTTTGTACCCATGCAGATACTCATATTTTTTGTCCACCTAGTCGGGATAAGGTTTGTGGTATGTTGCCCTATTCACCCTTCTCATTGCGAGGTCGAAGTGTTCTTGAATGATTTCATCCAATTGGTCTTTATTCATGACCACTTGGGGTGCTGCTAGAACAATGATTGGTGGTTGCCTCCTTTTCTCCCCAACCTCGAGATTAACAACCATTTTCTCCTAGAAAATAGGATTATTATTGTATTTGATGCCATTCCTCGCCTGTTGTGCCCTCTAGGGTGACACGTACAGCAGAAGCATTGAATGGTGCTTAGATTGGAGTCGCCTGCCCAAGGGAAACAATGGATAGTTTAGACTATCTACTAGCTAATCCAATTCTTTTCTGGTGCAACTGGATTCTTCTCTAATTACATATTCCAATCCCTGAATAAAATTGAAGAGTTTTCGCGAGACTTTTTGCGAAATAGCCTTGATGGAGCCTCTGGCTCTAAGTTGGACTCGCAGTTCTCTTACCCCCTAGGTAGAAACAATCCTTCCTACAGTTTTGGGACTCTAATCCTGCTTTCTTCCACTATGTCATGCACTAAGAGGCACTTCAAATGAGCCAATTTTGGCCTTACCTTGAGTGTCTGCCATGCTGTCAACTCTGATAGTCCCACCAAGCGTACCAAAAATATGTTTGGTGTATTTTTGGATTGCGGACGTGCCAAAGTTTAAGTGGACTTAAAATTCAAACACATGCGATCTTACCTACTCGAATTGATGTGGAGTTCAAAAAATCGTGACTGTTCAAACAACTGTAGCAAGACGTAAGATTATCCGTAGGTTCTTTTTCCTTGAAGCTTCAAGGACTTTAAATAATTTCATCAGTCGGTAACATGTGAACATTATTGAAAGTAAATAGTGGAAATACAAAATAACAAGTAAATTAAATTCAAATTCGGAAGACGAATTAAACACTGAACTTAGCATTAAATGATGGCAATAAAATATCACTGGAGTGATGTATTATAGGAAAAGTAAAGATTGCTCGGAAGTAGAGATTGAGTAAAAGATACGTTGGCTCTATGAAGAGTATTTGTGATTTGATCGTAGGATCTCTTTCGGTAGCCTAGCTTCTGCTATTTATAGCAATGGTCTCAAACATTGATCTATCTTTTCCGGCCATGACCTATGATTATGACCCTATCTCTTGAGATACATGAACATGTGTTGAACCATTTCCAACTAGCGGGTTATGATGTCGCATTTCCTCATTTCTTGAGATTCCAAGAGTCCTATTCCTCTAACCATTTTTGTCGATTGTGGACTCTCACAGATTTCCTTATGATTGTTGGATTCCTTCCATGCCTCACTCTCAAATTTTGCTATTTTTTGGTGTAAACAACAACATATAAGGATAACTATTATGGTTTTAATAGATTAGCAAGTGGAGAACGCCCACCTCTCTCTCTTTTTTTTTTTCTCCCCACCTCTATATTTTAACTGCTTAACTCCAAACTTCACCTCTCTCCTCCTCCAACCTTCTCTCTGTATATATTTTTAAGTTCCTCAAGTTTATCTTGCTTCTGACTGTTAGTCTTTTTAACAAAGCAGATATTTAGTTTTTATATTTGAATTAACTTAATCCTTATCAGGTTGTTTTGCCCAACTACCAACTTAGCAGCATATAAGTACAACTATTATGGTTTTAACTGATCAGCACATGGAGAATGCCCACCTCTCTTTTTCTTTTTTCTTTTTTTTGGTCTCCCCATCTCTCTTTTTTAACTGCTCACGCTTCTGCACTCTCAACTCCAAACTTCACATGTCTCCCTCCTCCTCCTCCTCCATCCTTCTCTCTATCTATATAATTATGGGTATGTTATTCCTCTCATACTCTAGCATAGGTGATACAGGCCACAAGCGTTATTATATATGGTGCAAAGAAAATAGGTCTTCAATTTTAGCATGAGTTGTATATAGGGGGGGGGGAAGAGGTTCTTCGGATGCTATTGAAGGGGTTTATGAGTTTATTTCTACTCTTGACATGTAATGGTGTGGTATGCCTTTTTGGCAATTTGGTATTGGGTGACCTTTTCCTCAAAAATGTAGATTGTATAAAAATATGCACTTAAATAACACTATTATTGATGCTTTTACTCTAACAAACATTGGAAAAACAAACAAAGAAGCAAATTTGAGGAGGAATTATTGTTAAAAATAACATAAAAAATAATGCTTAGTTGTTAAGTGTATCTAGTTGAGTTGGGAAGACAAATGGTTAAGTCTTGAGAATTGTTGTGTGGTTAATGTTTTAAGAAAGTGAGTGGTCAAAATGTATCTTGTCATCTATATGTATACTGAAAATTATAAAATACAAAGGTAAGAGTCGTGAAGCTACGATCATTGCGAAAATTTTTTGAGAATATTAGAATGAAAACGAACGAACCCTTAAATGATTACTTTTCTAAACTTATGGAGGTTGTAAATCATAGGAAAAACTTATGGAGACCAAATTTTGGACTCAAGAATTGTTGAGAAAATTTTGATTAGTTTACTGAAAAAGTATGATTCTAATCTTTTCGTCATTAAAGAAACCAAAAATAATTTTTTTTTGGGTGTTCAAGATTTATTGAATTCTATTAAAGTATTTGAGCAAAGGTTGAGTAGACATGGTGAAAAATCTATTGAGAGTGTTTTTTAATTCAAGCTTAATATTGGCTCCAAAAGTCATGAATCGTTAAGTTCCAATCAATCTAAAAGTCTATCTTTTAGAAGAGAAAGACTTGAAAGCATTAAAGGGGAGTGTTAAAAATAGCATATAAGATAATGCTTAGTTGTTAAGTGTATCTAGTTGACTTGAGAATATAAAAGATTGAGTCTTGAGAATTATTGTGTGATTAATGTTCTAGGAAAGTGTGTGTCAAGATGTATCTTACCATCTATATGTATGCTAAAAATTATGAAATACAAGTATATAAATTATCCCTAAAAAGTAACTTTGCATTGTCTTTGTTTTCTCTATTTCAAATATATAAAGGCTAAAATTATAGCCAACAATTATATACTCTACAATCATGGATTTTTTCCCTAAAAAAATTAATCTTTTTGTCTGTTATTTTGTGTAACTTCAGCTTTTGCCACCTACTCACTTACAAAGCAAAGTCTTTAACTGTTTAACTCAATTAGAATTCAATCACTTTCCTTATTCAAATGTGTGAATTGGTAGCATGAAATTTTAACTTTTTAGAAAAGCATGAGGTGAGGAAGTTATATATTGTCATTTTGAGTTTTCATAAATCTTGGCCCATTGAAAAAAAAATAAGTTGTGAATGTTTGTATGCTTTTGCATATTGTTTGATTATCATGCGTAAAGAAATAATTTAATGACACCATGTTGGTTCTAGGAACTGTTGGGATGTATTGATGTGATATTAGAAAAAAAAAATATTACAAATTTGATGCATTCTATGTAATCTTGCATTTATGAGATTTTTTGTTTTTCAAATAAAGAAAAAAATGACGTTTGTTGTAGGTGGATGCCAAAGCTTTAGTGGATTTGACTTTATGTAGTACTTTTTTCATATGCTATTTTTCTAATTCAAGTTTCTTTTTATTTAGAACAATAATATTGGACTATATTTGTATTTCTTAATCAAATTGAATAGTCTTTTAAGTGAATTGATTTTAATATACAAAAAGGATTGACAAATGGTAATGTCCTTGTATTATGCGGAGTACCGCTAGTTTCTACTTCTAAACAAATGATAAGTTCTGGAGGGAATAAATCTGGGTAAAAAAGGTCAAAGAGTAACGTTACAAAACTAAAGCTACATAAAAAAATATTTAAAAATGCAAAAATATTCTTGTCCCATGCTTCTTTCTTCATTTTTCCTTTTTCAAAAATATTTTACCAAAACTTTTACAAAATACTGAATATCAAATGATATGTTGTAAAGATAACTATTAGATGATTAATAAGAATAGGTGGAACCGAATAATACTATGTTGATCAAAACTTTTTACCAAATTTTTCATCACAAGTGATGTGATAGTTTTCATCATCAAATAAGTGAATCTCATTAAATATTTAATGATGAAGATTGTACCATATTATTTAAAATAAAAAATTTTAAAAAAAACTTGATAAGCATGGCATTATTGTTCGAATTATATGCAACAAATCAAGTAGCAATTAGCTTTGTTGGCCTGAGGAAATCATCCACTGTAGATTCGGAGGTAATCGAAAATAGATCTAATTTTGCATATTTTCATTCAATCAAAAACCACCACCGTCCATGACTGTTGCTCCGCTTTGTGAACAATGAGTCTATCTTAAATTTACAGGTCAATGGTATAAAAAATACACGATAATTACACGAATAATAACGTTTTTGAAATTAATACGCCTACAAATTTATCTACCAAATAAAGTATTAGACCAAATTAGAGAGTTTTAATTTATTTTGACTCCTTAATACACACCTTAATATTGTAACCAAACAACTCCTAAGTGATAAGAAAAATTCGTGAAAGTATAATGAAGGGGAATACAATTTGCACGGTAGAATTCCTAAAATGAATTGAGATAGTGATCCATGCTACAAATTCTTTAGATAATCTTGCAAACAGTTGACAAAGTTAAGAAAGAGATGGGTGAACACCTAACTTATTTTCTCTGAAGTTTAAGTCAGTTAACTTATAAGTGAGTAAAATATTCAATACAGAGTGTTTAAATCTTGTGTACCTTCATTTCGTGTTTCTGATGCGTATTTATAAATGTGGTTACTATGATGCCTTTCACATCTTAGCCATTAATGTTATGATCTATTGCATAGCATAATGAGTGTGGTTGTTATGATGCCTTTCGCATCTTAGCCATTAATGTTATGATCTATTGCATAGCATAATGAGTCCCTGTATCACACCTCATTAATGTGAGGCGACTTGATGTCAAAGTTCTGCATGTCGGAGTGAGCCGCACATTGATGGCTCCATCCGGACCATTTGAACATCTTAGTAATATATACTCGAGTTGAGACTGAGTACTTTTAGACACGGACTCAAGGACTTCAAAGTCTCCCCCTCCCGACTTTTGGACCAACCCTACGTCAATAAACTGCTCGGGGTTAGGAAACATGTCATTTATTACGCGGGATACACTTTGCTCCTCGTGTCCGAAAGGTTTTGATCGCATGGATTGTCACAGTATGTCCAAAATTATTTCTTACGTATACTCTCTTCCTTTGAAGGTATGGTAAATAAAGTTTTCAAGATAATTTTATTAGTTTTTATATTTATTGCTAAATACTGAAAAAGGATAAATTCCGATAAACTATATTTCATTAATACTATTGTTGTAAAACAAATATCATTGTTTATATGTGTATGTGTATATATATATATATATATATATTATTTCCTTAATAAAGAACAAATCAAAACAATCACAGGATAGATCAATTTTTTTAAAAAAAAACTTTAGATTGTAATGAGTAATGCGATTTTATAATTGATTTGCTTTCTCGTTGAGATATTTTTTGGATATTTTTTAAATAGTATAAGACAAATTTCTCAAAAACATTTTCAAAATATTAAGTTTGAGACTTATAACTACCCATGAAGAGGTTAATGAGTATGAGATGACTTTGAAAAAAAGCAATTAACCATGATAAGGATGACTTTTTTTTTGCACCCACTCAATATTTGTTTTTTCTTTTTTTGGTGTAGCTCGAATAATCCGATCAAATGTAATTTATATAATAAAATAAACCAAAAAATGATGAATTCAAATTATTTGGACAGTTTAAGAATAATTAATGATAAAATAGTGGTGTTGAAGGATTGCTTCTAGTAATCATACAGGTTTCCATTATAAAAGGTCACGTGAGATGTTCAACTTGATCCAACACGAGTGCCTCCCCTGGAATAATGACACGTCCACTAGAAACAACTATCAATTTGCTTCCCCATAATACCATCTCCACCACTACATAGAATATTGCTCGGTGGACCATTTCTCACCCGCACAGGATCCAACAAAACGCAAAATTATAAAATATTTGAGTGGATCCCCAGCTATCGGCCGAACATAAGATGAGAAAGTTTGGCCCAATATGATCATTGATCTGAGTAATACGGTGTCTAATACTACATTGATTAGATTTTAGGATTAAATTTGTAGTTTAAATGACATAACAATTGACTTAAGTTTCTTTATTCGGTGTCATATCATTTGAGCCATAATAAAAACTCTAAATTTGGTGCTAAGTCATTTGACTTATAATAAAAACTTCAAATAATATGTTGTCTTGTCATTTGAGTTCTAAATTTAGTTTTAAAATTTAGTTAGTATAACATTACTCGTCTAATTAGTATACTTTAAAAATTATATTTCCACTTTCTATTATATATATATATATACCCATTCTAACTTATAATATCTTCAAGGATACTCAATCTATTATAAAAAAATATCATTAACACCCCTTTTAGTTTATATTTAAACATCACTAACACCCCTTCTAGTTTATATTTAAACATCACTAACACCCCCTGTTATTAAACCATCATTTATAACAAACAAAATTCATTCAAAATACAAAAAATGCCACTATATAAACCCCAAACAATTTTTCTACATAAAATTCGATTAAAATTCAATCTAATCAAAATTTATTTTCTACATATTAAAACTCAAATTTATTAAAATTCGTTTTTCTACGTATTAAAATTTGAACCGATTAAAATTCAATTCGGGCTGATTAAATTTAAATTTTTTACGTATTAAAACTTGAACTGATTAGAGTTCTACCTGAGCTATTAGAGCCGATTAAAATTAACTTCGAGTCGATTAAAATTTAGATTTGTTTTACTTATTAAAATGTGTCAATTAAAATTTAATTCAAGTTGATTAAAATTTATTTTTTAGGTATTAAAATTTGAGTCAATTAAAATTTATATTTTTTTATGTATCAAAATTCAGGTCGATTAAAATTCAATGCGAGTTGATTTTTAATTGACTTGAATAGAATTTTAATTGTCTCAAATTTTAATAAAGTAAAAAATATAATTTTTAATCGACTCGAAGTTTAATATTTAAAAAATAAATTTTAATTGGTTTAAATTTTAATGCATAAAAATTTAAAAAATAGAGGAGGTCTCATTGAAGATATACAACTAAAGGGTGTGGTTGAAGTTTTTTCTAAAATATATCATGGGTAATTTAATAAAATTACATTCAAATTAACAAATTTAATCTGACATGGGGTGGCAGTAAAAATTTAGAAAATAAAACATGTATCCTTAAAAATATGATAAATTAGAAAGGGTGCAACTGAAATTTTCTTATTAAAAAAAATATATGAAAAAATCAATTTTTCATAACCTATTAGAATATATTTTTTAAAATCATAATCTTATTTGATAATATAATTTGAATTCCATTACGTCACACCGTGGAACAAACTTTAAAACCTCGCTCATCACATGGATGATTTGATTAAGTCTGGTACATTTCTCATCTTGCACAAACATTGTACGACTTTGGATGATTGAAATCCCAAATATTAAATTTAACTAAACAACCCAAAAAAGAAAAAAAAGAATAAAAAAAGAATGTAAAGATGGGAAAAGAACAAGTTGAAAACGTATAGAACCATGGACTAGTGGTGCCTAGGGAACAATCTTTTCTCCAACTTTTTGATTGGCAACCATTCTTTGCTTGTGAAACCTCAATTTCTTAATCCAATACATACACACAATCACCACAGGCCACACACAATGCACCACGCTAAAAAAAAATAGTAATTTATTCATTTAATTATCTTACAAAATTTTGGGATCATGTAAAGAGGGTTCCCACTAAACCAATGAATTAGGAAAGCTGTGGGTGGTCGGAAAAGAGACCAAAACATAAACTTATAAGTTGTGAGTTTCAAGTATTTTAAGTCGTAAAAGACTAGAATTTAATTGATAGCTATGATTTTCATTTTATCAAATTCATTTAAGGCCTATATTGAAACTATGAGCCTAAAAACATCTATGGCTGAAATAATTTTATGTTATAAAAGAAGCGATGAACTTTAACGAATGGTGGTTGGCTACTTTGTATATTTGTCATAGGGGTTGGAATGGTCAAACCCTTTAACCCATTTCTTTTTGGGATTGTGATTCCTATCCCTTTTTTTTTTTTTCGGGCAGGTGATTGCAATCCCTTTTCGTTCCTCTCTGTAATCAAACAAATTTAATTGATAGAGAAAGGTATGATCAGAGTCAGCAAAAGCGGTACTGTTTCAGCCATTGCGGCACCTTGTCTCTTTCTCTTTAACTTGTTTATTTGTCTAAATTGCATTAGGCTTTAGCTCATCTGACTCTCAAGTTTCGGGGGACCATTCATTGGCCCATGCCCCAGGATCCCGCCGCTTCAGCTGTCAAGGGAGATTGACAAGACAATATCACTCTATTTTAATACTCCCTTCGTTTTTAAATATTTATTATTTAAAATTTTTGTACAGATATTAAAGAAATTATTAAATAACTCTAATATGAATAAAAAATAATTACACAAGATTAAAATATTCTTATTTAATACGTATTAGGAAGGAAAAGAATATGAAAAACACTTACTCTACACTTAATCTATTAAACACTTATTGAAAAACAGAGATAAAGATAAATTTAGAAGAAAAAATATTACTTATACTTTAATTTCATAAAATGACAGATATTATGAAACAAAAAAAATTATATAAAACGACAAATATTTAGGAACGCAGAAAGTAATATGAATATGATAGTAATATAGTATCAAAGTTGTGTCCAATCGTATCATATTCACTGCTAATGTAAATTTTATAATTGGTGATTATGATTTTTTTTTTTTGGATATCTTTGCACCCTTAATATAATATCGTTTTAAAAATTATTATAAAATAAGACTTATTTATAAGTATTAGTCATGACTCGTGTCTGAAAGCACGATAAAATATAAAATTCGAATGTCCAAAAAATCGATCTCATTATATTATTTTTTTTTAAAATATATTAATTACAAATTAATCAAATATTAAATAATTAAATATATGATAGAAATAAGTGATGTAATATTTTTAGGGAAGAAATATATAAAATAATTAAACATATGATAGAAATAAGTAATGCGATTTGACGTTTGAGTCTGACAAAAAAATGATGAGTGATGTAAGTGATTTGTAATGATTTTTAAAAGAAAAATATGACTGGAATAAAATTCAAACACACTCATATTTTATTATTGAGTATATAGACGTTGGATTCCGGCTGTGGCTTAAAAAATGTAAATTATACTTCACTGAAATCGAAATACCACTTGAAAAAAAAAATTGTATTGTCCTAAAATGTAGCGATTAGGCCCAAACAACTGTTACAACTCCATTTTATTACAATATCATTTAATTGACATAATGTACCTCAACAACTTTTGCAGTAATTCTTGGTCATCTTTCAATATTATATCAACAGTATTCTTCACTTCTTTTTATTTTTCTTTCACAATTACATCTTAATTTTTCGATCTTCTAACCTTTTGACTACAACATAAATTTCTAAATATACACAAAGACTCTCAAAATATACACTACATGAAAGTTTTTTACAAGAGTTATGCTAGATGGACTTAAAAATTAAACTAAAAAGTTAGACTTAATAATCTCAACCATTGAATAGATAGTGAATCTCAATAAATACTGAGACCCATAGTAAAATCTATTATTGAAATTATCAAATCTAATTTTTAAGTCTATTTTTTAAGTTCACATAACATTCCTCTTTTTAGTTCACAATGCTATAAGTAAAGGCATTTTTTAATATAATGGAAATAGAATAAAATTTGAAGTAAAATATAACGTAACCACATGATCTCGTCTTAATTGTTTGGAAGAGCGTAACAACCACGAATCAAATAAAATCAAATGAATTCTCTGTTTGTATTAGTCAACAAAATTTGGTTTTGATTTACAGAAGTCCTTTGTCTGTACCCACCACCTACCCAAAAACATACAAACAATTTAGTCCATTGAACAACCAATGGAATCGCATTCACCACAATCAAAACGGCATTATATGAGTAGTCTTTGTATCGTAGCTGGAAAGACAACACTTTGAACCGCCAACCCTAAAAACCTTCAACAAATCGCCGGACATTTGTCGGACCGACGGCGAACAATTGCTCTGCATCAGCAACAATATCTTCGCCAACCCATTGCTCGTCGACAACGACTCTTGTGCCTTCTGATCCCGAAACAAACAGCAAAGACTCCACAGTATCGTCACGGCGTGCTCCGTTGCAGGCGTCGAAACTTTAAGCACCTTCTTCACGATCGCCGGAATACAAAGTTCATCCTCACATATACAATCTCTTCCTTCTCTACATGCTGAAATCATTTCAAGAAGCTTCAAGACCTTTTCGACCACCGAAACGCTCAAATCTGAGTTGTCTGACAACATTTTTCCGAGCACTTTCACAGCTCCGAGGCGGACTAGTTTTACTCTGATCCGCTTTGGCATTGATATACAGATCAAGCTCGCCAAACCCACCTCGATCCCATCTGGGTCCGACTCAGATTTGACTATTCTAAACAATTCGGACAGTATATCACTTTGTTCAGCAATCAAAATCTTTGTCTCCACATCTACAGAAATCAACTCTAAAACCTTAGCCACCGCAGTTCTGGATTCCAAACTTCCTTGTTTTAATATAATTACCATGGAACTCAAGCAATCTTTTTGGGTCACTAATTTTGCTAGCCCTTCTCTATCTGTATAATTTTCCAAAATCAAACTGCACAACTGAATAATTTTTTCTCCTACATACAAATTTTTTATACTGTTATCGAGAATTCTCAAGAAAAGTACCAAGAAGCCATCGGCTGTTGCCAAGAACTTGCGGTTTTCTTGAGACACTTTTGCGAATTCAATCAGTTTCTGTACGTGTCTGAAGCAGATTTCATGGTCGTTTTGATTGTTGTTGATTTGTTGGATGAGGATTTGAGCTTGGTCTTGGGTAAGTGAGTGAAGGAGCGAGTCTGACTCAGTGATGGACTGGGTTTGGGCCGACTTGGACCAGATCTGGATGAGGTGTTGAAGGGTATTGTTGGGAACGAAGTCTTTGGTTTGTAGGACTTGCATGGTGGCCGGACAAGTGTTGTTCCCGCCGTCGAGCCACCTTTGGATGCTGGAGCGGTCGTATGTCACTCCAGTGCAAAGGCTCACAGGGGATTTCATCACGTCCAGTGAGATCGGGCACCGGAACAAGCTCGGCACCGTTATATACAGATGGTCTTTCACCATTTTCAGATACAGAATTATCAAGGGAGAGAGAGAGAGATTGTGAAGAGGAAAAAAAGTGAGTTCTGGTGAGACAAACTGAGCGAGTTTTAACTTACCGAAAATAAAAAACTGAGCGAATTTTAGAGAGAGAATACGCAGAGGGGATGGTATAGACTGGATAGATAAAGAGAAGGAGAGAGCGAGAGAGGGAGAGAGGTGAAGGTGGGAAAGGGGAATAGGGAGTGGTGGTTTATTAAGATGGAAAGAGTCAAAGGTTGGGTGACGTCAGGGTACTTTACAGGATTTTTTATTGGTTCTTTGGGCTGGTCTGGTCAATGAAAGGTCCTTCACACTATTTCTTTATTCAATGCACTGTTCATTATATGTTGGCATTTATACCTTAGCTTTGTGTCCTACCAATCACATGTCGTATAAGTCAACGACGACCGCTGAAAATAAACCAATCAAAGTGATTTGTAACTTTGCATCTAAAATTCTAGTTATGTTACCGAATTATTATTTTTTGGTACTGTTTTTCTTTATTTAATAAAAATATGGCCCATATAAAGTTTTTATATATATTTTAAATTTTTTTATTAATAATTACATATCATTCAATTTAAAATAAATAACTAGATGAATAGAGATATGATACCAAATTAAATACTTAAATTTATCCTACACTTAAAGGTTGGACAACTTAATGTCATTTCAAAACTGAGTCATATTAAAGTGTCGTTATATCTAAGTTGTGAAATTGTAGATGGTAGATGACGCACAAATTGATATTACGTAAGATCAACAGTTGAGAATGTGTAAGAGTACAATTAATGAGCAATAAATAAGCAATCAATGACAAACCAGTAAATAATAACAAACACACAAATTTATAGTGGTTCGGTTTGGATGACCTACTCTACTTTCTGAAAACGGCAGCGATGACCGGAAGTATTTTATTGATGAACAAAAGTCACCGGAAGAGTATGCTCCGGGGCATTACAATGCCTTAGGAGAGAGATACTAGGTAGGTGTAGGGGTGTCAAGCGTATTTAGGTTAAATGGTTACGTGTCGAGTTAAACGGGTGACGGGTGAAAAATATATATACCCGTACACAACACGATCAATAAACAGATTAAAAATCTCAATACGAACACGACATGACTCGTTTAACCCATTTAATTTTAAAAGAATTATATCAACAAATTTTAATATTCTATTTTTTTTTACTACCAATTGCGCTTACCCAAAAAAAAGAAAATTTTAGCCAAATCTCATAAAAAAAGACTTGAAGGCTTAAAAAAAAACAAAACAAGAGGTCATTGCCTTTATAGGCAACTCAACCCTCCCTATCTCTCCTCATTTTTCAATGTGGGACAAAAATAAAAGGCATTGATTTGCCTTTGTTTTTGAAGTGCTCCCTCATCTCCTCTCATTTGTCTTTAAACTACTACTTTACTTCTTTTTTTTTTGGCTAATTTTTTAAAATAATTACTAATTTATTATTATATTAATTTATTTAAACAGGTAAACGTGTGATAAACAGATTGACAGATCTCACCCGAACACGACCCATTTATTAAACGTGTTTAGCGTGATGCCCTCCATGTGGAGTGGACTTACATTATATAGTTTTGGTGAGACGGTGAGACAGTCACTACTTCTTAGTAAATACAATTATGGTAGAATTAAATGTCTGTAATGCGTATCCCGAGATTCTCTGTCACGTGCTCCTATCCTTTTGGTTTCCTATATCCTGAGCTGGGTTGGATCGTCAAAGTGAGGAGGGATACCATTGAAGCGGTGCTAAGGAAGAGAGAACTAAGAACAAAGGAAAGCCAAGGGGCCAACCCATGGGCGGCACCAGGAGCCTTGGGTGACCCTTTGGGCGGCACCCCTTGGGAGACTTCCTTGGGTGGCGCCCCCTTGGGTGGATCCTTTGGACGTTGGGGACTTGGGCTCCTTTTGGCCTGGTGACTTGAACCCCTCTTGATTAATTGAGTCTTTGTTTATTAGGCCTAACCCAGTTGATTCCGGGCTCATTAGTAACTATGTATAAATTGAGACATATAATTTCTTAGCTCGAAAAATGAAAGATTAGGATACACTTTTCTTTTCACAAAATTCACTACCAATATATTCTGATAAGGTAAACTATTTTATTCATATTATTTAATCTACGATTGTAAGTGTTTATACCCAAAAATAGTAAAATCTAAGGGCACATGTGGAAGAGATTCAACACGTAGAGATAGGTACATTCACCAACCCAAGGGGCTCGAGGCTTCCAAAAATTGCCTCTTGTGAGAGCTCTACATCAGTGAAGATGGCCGCGAATGAAGAACCATTGCGTTTTCAAATGTGGCGCAAAGGAGGACATCATTCTTAATATCTTGTCCCTCGTCTACTTGAGAGTGCGATACGAAAGGAACAGTGGAAGAACATCGCCGCTTGTTCTTGTAGCGAAACAACCTGAAGTTAAATAAAGGCAAAAAGGGAAGTCCAGACCAAGCCTGCCCTAGGAGATGACTGAACATGCGATGGGAAGTTTATATAGTTGAGAGCAGAGGTCGTGTCATTGTCAAATTGCCGAGAAACAAACCGCTTCCATGAAGCTTTGGCAACCTTTGAGACATCAAATGACTTGGTGAAAGAGGTCAAGTGGAAGGAACGACAAACAAGAGAGTTATGATGGATGACTTCCCGAACATTAACATCGGCTAAGTTAGGCCAATTGGTTAGGTTAGTGTTGAGAGTGCGGATGAAAAAATAGAGAATCTATTGCACCAAGACAAATTGGCGAGCAAAGTGCTGAGGCATGTAAACCTCGATGCCATAGTTAGCAATGACACCATAGGTCGGCCCTAGGCTGTAATGCAAATCTCGAGGGTAGAGATAGTAGAACTAGGCATCATCATGAGAGACTCCCCAAGTTTATAAAGGAACTATTCTAGCCCTCATTTTCGTGAAAATGACATCCAAATGGGTCGTGAACTCTTCAAATTGTACAAATAAGAAAAGCAGTTTGCGAAGGACTACTCTTTGGAAGGGGCTGCGACAAGTAAGTGTTCGTAAGAGAAAGATGTATTGCTAATAGGTGGGATGGAAAGCTTTGGGAAGTAGGTGCGAAGCCACAGCTGCCTCCATTTCCCACATCCTATAATAGAGACAGGTGAGCATTATAGGAGTAAGAGCATAAAAAGCTCCTGCGACTAAATTGATGGCCAATAGAATATACTCCTTAGTAACCTTTATAAGATGATGTGCGAAAGAAGAATTGGTTGAGCCAGTAAAGCAGGAATAAAATGTGTTCCTTGTTCAATACTAAAGAGTAATCACACCCACGGCAGGCCGGAATAAAAAGGGAATAATCAATAATCGGGTTGTTATGCGTATCAGTTAGAAAGGTGTAGCTCGCTTAAGCATAAGTAAGCAGAGCGTTAGCCTCGTGTTGCATACAAAATTTTGCATAATTTTTTATCTTAAACCAGTTACTTTAGCTTTGCTTATTAATTATATACTTTATTTTAGTCAAACTGCAAAGTAGTGGAACCGAAATAGGAGACACTATGGCAAAAAATTTAGAAAAAGGCTAATTGAACTAGTATGTGTTCCACTGCTTCATCAGGATGAATAATAGGTTCTACCAGTTCATTATTCCTATGATGTTCCAACAGCATGGCTTGACCCACGGTGCTCGGAATTATGTCATCAATGAATCATCAACTTGCAAGTTAAATATCTATGATATTCCAATGGCATGGCTTGACCTCCAAGAGTATTGAGGATGTTCTATGGTAGCATGGTACCATTCTCAGATGAATAACGTAAATGATCCTCATGAATGGCTCTACCTTTTGGGTTATTACGGTTGTTTAACTGATACATATTATTGTCTTGATCTGAAATGTGTACACCCAAGTGCAGGCGGTCAAGCTCTAGTAATAATCCGATGAAGTCCGGAGTGAAATCCACAGGGAGCTATGATTGGTGTTTTGAAGCAAGCAGTAATAAAGACTAAGTAACTTTTGAAAATTTCGCGTGTTTGGAGTGGTGGGGTTTTCTTGATTAGAATAGAAGATTCTTTTCAAGAGTTTTCTAGAAAAAATATAAGATTCTCAAAATGTAATAGCCATCCTTTAGCTCGAGGATTAGAACATGTAATTGATTATCCGGTTTATTATGTTTGTGCTGTATGACTCAATTAACTCCCGTGTCAACAGCAAGTTAATCGGAGGATAAAGATGGACTGTAAGGATTAAGCACATGATTCCGATGCCTTTCTAGAAGTTTACAAGAATTGTCTGTGCCGAGACTTAACCCGTCTACAAACAAGCAAGTGTTTCTAAAAGGCCTCCAACCATGGCATTAATGGTCCATTCTTTGAATAAAGCGCAATAATATTGGAGATTGAAAAGATGTCATGAAGAGCTAGCCGGGGTGCTTGCCTTGAACCACACGGGTCTTTCTATGCAGGAGTCATCCGTATCACAGAAGGAACCTTTGCTTATACAAAGTACCTTATCTTTTCTAGATGCATTCAATCATCCAATAAACAAGTGGAATATAAAGCATTTAAAGCATGAGAAATTGCACAAACATAACTTTTGGATAATCTTTACATATTCATCACCTCTTACTAAAGAGTAAATAAGGAACTACTCACTCATCATGGCTTTGGTCATGCTAGACAAGTGAGTGATACTCATCCCTCCAAGTGGAGGAGCTACTTAGTGAGAGTACAATAAACGAAAAGGTAATCTTCAACGAAGAATAAGTGAATCACGTCCCACCCTTCACGGCTTTGGTAAAGTTCTAGAAAAGTGGAAGAGTTTCACTCTTTTAAGAAAGAAGGATGCTCGAGCAATGGAAGTGAAATACATGAACAAGAAAAGTAGAAGAAAGCTAGTTGCTTTTGGAGGGTTTCCACCACAACCAAAAGATTAACTACCTCTCTTGATACTTGTAAGTGAAAGCAAGTACAACTACAAGGGGAGTCTAAGCCTCCATCATGGTTGTCATAACATGAATGTAAAGACTTAGCATAAGTAAATGAAAGACTTCAACTACAAGGGGAGTCTAAGCCTCCAACATGGTTGATATAAATGGAAAATGAAAGCATAAACATGAAGTATTCAAGAACTAGATCACTAAACATTCTTACAAGAATAAAGATTGCTCCCCTATTTACTCTACAAGAGGAAGAATGCCCTTTAAGCTCCCAACAAGGGAGTATTTATAGGCAAAGAAGAGAAGGGGGGGGGGGGTAGGAGATAGGTGAGGATGAGTGAATAGTTTTTGCCGCCCATGGGAATCAACCATTTTGCAGGCAGTCTGCAAGGGGACGTTCGAACGTTATTTGGCGTTTGAACGTCAAGTCTGCCTTTGCTTTGAAGGCGTTCAAACATCAAGTCTTTCCACTCAAGTGGCCTGTGGTCACACTGACTTGGTCTCTGACTTAGTCTCTGGCTTAGTCACTTCCACACGTCTTGACATCATTGACAGTACACTCAGTCACTCAAGACAACGTTCAAATGTGGAGTGACGTTCGAACGTTGTACTCAAGTGCTTCTAGTTCTTCTCTCTTACTGCAACATGCCAGGTTCTAGTGGTGTAGTCTTTTCAGGATTCCAGGGGATGTTCGAACGTGGTACTCAAGTACCTCAGCATTTTCCTTTGTTGGTTGCAACACGCCATGTCTCAGTAGCTGGTCTTGGCAAGGTTTCAGATGACGTTCGAACGTGGGTTGACGTTTGAACGTCCTTGCTTTGTTCCAACCTTCTGCATTTTTGCTCCCTTTTGTGCTGGTGTTACATTCAGGAGTGATTTTTGTTGTTCTTGGGCATTTGTTCACTTTAGGACCTGAAATGTCACTACTTAAACTCCATCAAAGCACAATTAGTCCAAAAAGGCATAGTAAAATTTGTTAACTTTACGCACGAATCACACCCCCAACCTAAATATTGCTAGTCTCTAGTAATACAATGACAATGAAAGGTAAATCTATTCCTAATGCCTTTTTCGTTGGTCATTCGGTTGCATTTAGCTTATGCAACAAGCTGTTGAACCGCTAGGTTTACCCTAGTGGACGAGTGTTGTCTCGTGAGGATTTTCAGTGAAGCTACCCACAAACTTCAGTCGAACAAATATGTGTGCAAGATTACTGACCAAAAAATGAATTAGCATCATGGTTGTTGGGACACTCAACCCTCAATCGTGACTTATTACCTACATTTCTCTTCTATTGGTACTCTCTTTATGCAAAAATTAGCACTTGTCGCATTAGCATTTGAGATTCTCTGAGTAGTAGGATGGTCATACTGGAAACAAGAGTTGGTATGTAACAATCATTCCATTTTTCCACCTTCCATGGATAGCTTTGATTACACAAGTCTCTCTAGGAATGCTCTTAGCAAAACAAATCGCTCTGATTGTAGTGGCATAACTCTCAAAGGTGGCAGTGATCAGAAGATGGCCAGTCGAAAAAATCTCATGCATCATTAGTATAAGAGTGAAGTTTTGAGGAAAAAAATTTTACTTTGGCATAATCTCATGGAAGAATATTGATGTAAATAAAGAAATTCTAGTTAACATACCCCACTTGTAGTAGATCACATACATATGCATCACCCTTGAGATCACCTAGGACTTTTTGTAGGTTGTAATGGGGCCAGAGGTCAGTGGCTAATGAAATGAAGTCAAGGTGATCAAAAGCTATCTTTTTATGCAGTAAAGTACACCTCTTTCTAACTTTTCGACACTCTGCCTAGGGTTGGGATCTCTTTCTTTCATTTTTCCCATTTTTCACTTTCTTGGCAATCCCCTGTCTCATTGTATCTTTTCTTTTGTTTTCATTGATTTTTCTGTTATTGAACGGTGACCACCTTTTTCTTTTGTATTTTTCTTGCCTTTCTGTATCATATTGATTTGCAAGAGGGTGCAAGAAATTATATAGCAAGGTATGGTAAATCAATGCTTTTGTGGCTCGGTCATCACACGGTTTCTTATCGAAAAAGAATTCATTCATTGAAGGCTCAAGCATAGTTGACTAGGATATACTTTATGAAAGAATTAGCTTAGGCTCAAAGTTAATCCAAAGATGGCCTAAGATCCTTTCTCAAGTATGTGCATATGTACGTGTATGCAAAAATTCCCTGTGGGTTATGAAAAATAGATCACTTTAGTTGCATCAATCAAAGCAAGTTTAATGAGATTATTGAAAGAGATCAGAAGTGAAAGAGCTTACTTTGAGTAATTGTTGATATCCTCTCAAAAAGCAGTGTAAAGCTCAAGACTTACGATGGTTTTCTTTGTCATCTCCACTGGTCATGTTGGGTGTTTCAAGGAATGTTAGTTATATAACGATTCCGTTTTCGAGTCTGATTAACTTGTACTTTAAGAATAATAAATACTTATGTACATTTGACAATTTAAGCATAAAGATAGCATCACTGTTCCAAAAATTAAGGTTTTAAGTCGTGGGCGTTAAGTTGAAGTGTCAAACCAATCATGTGCTTAGTCATTTTCACAAGTAATCTTAACATCCACATGTGTTTTGTTATTAACAAGAATTAGAGTGCTAACCCTATACATACATTTTAAACAAATAAAAGTGATAAACTGAATCATTCATTGCATAAAAGATACTCGTTTACAGTAATGTCAATGATACAATTCATTCATTCAAAATATCACTTCAACTATCCACAACCATATACAAGTGTCCACAATACTCACAAAACATCCACAAGAATTATCAAAAGAAACTTTTTCACAACGGTATAGAAATCTCCTAAAGACTATTCAAAGAAGAATTAACAAACAACAAACAACTCAGAACAGAAATCACTACTCCTCAAGAACAGAAATAATCTACTCCTCTCCTCCAGCTCCCTTAGCACCACCAGCTCTACCCCTCAAAAGTCTCAAGATCTCATCCAGCTTAGCTTTAATGCTAAGCATGATGTCTCGTAGAGATCGTCGGGTGGTCGTGCTGGGGCCTGCTTGATCTGGCTGCTCTCTCTCTGTCTCCATTTCTCTTTCTTCTTTGGCATCCAACTCCTCTTGCACCTCATCTATTCCCTGAGGAGGGTGCACTTCTTGCTTGGCCACCGGGGCACCACTATGTCCTAAGCTTCTTTTGAATGACCCTTTGTTCAGTGGTCCCATTGGCTTTTGGATGTTCATTTATGGCCTCACCCTCACTCCATTGTCGGTGCAAATCTCCATCACAAGTGTGCCGAATGGGAGTGCACTCCTCTTTGCGTCGCACTCCTTCTTCATCTCATTCAAAACCATCGAGGGGAGGTCGATGCTATGCCCTTGTCCTAGTGCATAGAGCAATCGTGCCATCTCGGGCAAAATCTCATTTTTTCTTCCAATTGGCGCGAGGTTCACCACCGCAATCAAATTAAGCATCTTGTACTTGTTAGTAAGCTCCCCTTGTTTCAAAAATTTTCTCCCTCCCCATGAAAAATCAGCTTGCCCTGTCAACTCTCTTCCAACAACATTCAACACCACATTTTTCTTGGGTGGGTACACTATGTTTTGTACCTGAGGCATGTCTTTTCTCACCTCCAAAAGACATTCCTCATCCACATCGCTGTGGGTGCCTCGAATATATGTTCGGATTGCGCCGTTGATGATCTCGGCGTTGGAGTAGAACTCCCACACCAAGTCAACACCGGCATCTCCACCGTTTCTCAAATGCCATACCCATTCCCTCCTTTCCATCTCTTCCAATAGGCCCAACTCAGCAAAATTAGAAATTACTACATCACGTTCACAAACCACAGCATGATTTTGGAAAATTTTTTCATACCTCTCAGCCTTAAGGGCGCTAGGAAATCTAGTATGATCATATCTCTTTCTTCTTTGTTTCCCTTCCCCTTCTTGAATGACTTCTTCTACGAAGTTTGGTTCTTGATTCACTGGTGTAGTGCGCCTATTAGGGAGCTTCACCCTAGGCATGGCGTTCGAACATTCTTGAGGTTGAGAGGGTGCTGAAAACTTGGAAATTTCTATGTGGGATTGAAGTTTTTGAGGTGGAAATGAGTTGGGGAGGGTCGAATTTAAGTTTTCTTGGGTTCTGAGGGTGGATTAAGGTTTGAGGAGTGAAAAACGAGCTCTAGGGTTTCGAAGCTTTAGAGGGATTTTGGGGATTTCGAAATGAATCAGACGTTTAGGCTTTTATACTCTGAGCCGCAACGTTCTAACGTCACAAACCTTCGAACGTTTGCAGAAGGATTTTTGAAATATCATTCAAACAGGGATGTTCGTTCGAACGTTAGGAGCTCCCAGTACTTTTGAGTTTTGTCAGAGGCCAAAGTACTGTAAGCTCTCTTCGTTCGAACGTTCTATTGGCGTTCGAACGTTGAGTCACATTCGAACGATCTATTGGCATTCGAACGTGCTGAGCTCCCAGTACTTTTGGTTTCATCAGAGAGTTCATTAGAAGTAGAGTACTGTAAAGTAGTCAACGTTCGAACGTCATTTGGCGTTCGAATGCTGAACCAAAACTAAAACATTTCTACACTACACTATGTACAATTACAAAATTTTATTCACAAAAATTTGAACCAAATTTCATGGCGTCTCAGGACAAATCGCTACACACGTTTTTGGTTGGTATATCGGGATGTTCCTTTACTCGGCCCATGTTTTTCATTTCAAAAGATTTTGTACAAAACAAAAAGATTTTCACACTTTTTACAAAAATTCGGACCTTTGGCTTTCATCCCAACTACTCTAATCCGAGTCTTCATCTGTCTCTGTTCCATCTGAACAACCAGTAACTCTCCCAATTTCTTGTCTCATGAACCGGTTAAGCAAAGTATCGAAATAGGATAGCGTGTCAGGATAATCCTTACTCTGTCCATTCACTATCTAGTCTAATCGATCAAGCACTCGACCGAAAATTGGTTCAAAACACTGATTATATCTCTTCTCATTAAAATATCTACCACACTATTTACAGGCACCCAATCTTTTGGCACGACGGCGTTTGGCATAAGTGCTTCGGCCGCACAAGGGTTTCGCTTGTTGTTCTCGGATCTCATTCTTTCTCACCAATCTTGCTTTTCTCATGATCACAGTGTGCACATCAGAAGGGAAAGTTCGTAGAACTCCCAGACTAAACCAAAAAAGTTTAACATCCATGCTTTTAAGACTCATTATCTGGTTCTTTAATGTCTACTAGTCACAAAGACGATCAGAGATGACCCACAAACATAATCATCAAAATGTAAAATATGGTAAAACTACGGTACACAATCTGGTTAAAAACAACAACAGCAGAAGTAGCAACAACAACAAAAATTTTAAAAATTTTCTAATAGGCTCAGGCTTATATAAACTATAGTTCTCTCCCCCCAACCTAAACTGAACATTGTCCTCAATGTTTCGATTTTATCGATTAGGTGAGCTTTTGAATGGTAGAGATCTGGTTCATTAGCCGAAACCTACAAGCAAAATACACAAATCAACCATCTCGTTGCAGATCTGGGTTAGGGTGATAACCCTTGATTCTGAGTGCAGAAAGAAGAAGCATAGCCATGTACAAATAAAGTAAGCACATGTAGATTATGAGGCAAAGGATGGGATCTTTCGGTAGTATGGTCATGGTGTTGTTGGGTCTAGAGTATCGTAACAGCGGAGAAGAAGAAGAAAGTAGAAGAAGAAGAAGAAGAAGAAGAAGAAGAAGAAGAAGAAGAAGAAAGAAAAAGAAAAAAAGGGGAAAGGGACCGAGGTGCGTGGAAAGGGAGAACATGGGGTGGGGCCTTATAAAGGCGGTGGTGTGGTTCAGGTTGGACCGGGTTCTTCCTGACCCGACCCTTTTTTGTGTCGGCAGACGCTTATCTCTTATCGCTGTTCTGGATCCATTAAAAGAATGGTCTCCACATTTTTGACAAAGTCCTTTACAAAGGGTTTCAATCTCTGACCATTGACGGTAAAGATATTACCGTTTGATGGGTTCTCCACTTCCACTGTCCCATGTTCAAATATTTTTTTGACAATGTAAGGTCCAGTCCATCTTGATTTCAACTTTCCAGGAAAAAGGCGGAGTCTTGAATTGAAAAGTAGAACTTTTTGATATGGTTCAAAAGACTTTTGCACTATGTTCTTATCATGAAAAATTTTCATCTTGGATTTTGCAATCTTAGCATTTTCATATGCTTCATTTCTTAATTCCTCCAATTCATTAATATGAAGTTTTCTTGCTAGTCCAGCTTTGTCCATGTCAAAGTTCATTGCCTTTATGGTCTAGTATGCCCTATGTTCCAATTCCACAGGTAGGTGACACGACTTTCCATAGACTAATCGGTAAGGAGACATACCCAAAATTATTTTAAAAGCAATATGATACGCCCAGAGTACATCAGTTAGTCTTAACGACCAATCTTTGCGATCTAGAATTACCATTTTTTTCAAAATTAATTTAATTTTCTGATTAGCCAATTCAGCCTGTCCACTAGTTTGTGGATGGTATGGAGTTGCAATTTTGTGAAAAATCAAGTATTTTTTCATTAGATTCCAGAAAGGTCGATTACAAAAATGAGCACCTCCATCACTTATGATGGATTTTGAGATTCTAAATCGGGATAAAATATTTTCTTTTAAAAACTTGATCACTGTTTGATGATCATTATTCTGACATGGAATTGCCTCAACCCATTTGGATACATAGTCTACGGCTACCAAAATGTATAGATAGCCAAAGGAAGGGGGAAATGGTCCCATAAAATCAATGCCTCAACAGTCAAAAACTTCAATTATCAGAATGGGGTTTAGAGGCATCATGTTTCTCTTTGAAATATTTCCCAACCTTTGACATCTATCGCAAGTTGAACAAAAGACATAGACATCTTTGAAAAGTGTGGGCCAGTAAAATCCGCATTGCAGGATTTTCGTAGCGGTTTTTTCTGGATGAAAAATGACCTCCACATGCTCTAGAATGACAAAATACTATTACCTGTTTGCTTTCTTGAGCAGGGATGCAACGTCTTATGATTTGATCCTTACAGTACTTAAATATGTACGGATCTTCCCAAAAGAAATTGCGAACCTCTCTCAAAAATTTCTTTTGTCCTGTGGGGGAAAAGGACGGAAGGAGTGTTCTAGTAGCAAGAAAATTAGCAATATCAGCGTACTAGGGGGTCTCATCAATTATGAACAGTTGTTCATTGGAGAATTTTTCATTGATTGATATTCCATCCTCATGAAATTCGTAAGTCAACCTGGAAAGATGGTCTGCTACCATATTCTCAACACCCTTTTTGTCCTTAATGACCAAGTCAAACTCTTGAAGTAAGAGTATCCATCGCAAGAGCCTAGGTTTAGCATCCTTCTTTGTGAGCAAAAATTTTAATGCTGCATGCTCAGTGAACACAGTAACAGAAGAACCAACAAGATAAGAGCAAAATTTTTCCAAAGCAAATACTACGACAAGTAATTCTTTTTCAGTTGTTGAATAGTTCATTTGAGCATCATTCAAAGTTTTACTTGCATAGTAAATCACATGTGATTTCTTATCTTTTCGTTGACCCAACACAACACCTACAACATAGTCACTTGCATCACACATTAGCTCAAAGGGTAAAGTCCAGTCGGGGGATTGCATTATTGGGGCAGAAATTAACATGCCTTTAAGCTTGTCAAAAGCTTTTTGATACCTTTCACTCCAATCAAAGATTACGTCCTGACTTAGGAGATGACACATGGGTTTAGCTATGGTACGAAAATTTTTATGAATCTCCTGTAAAATCCTGCATGTCCCAGAAATGATCGGACATTTTTACAGTCTTGGGAGCAGGCAAATTCCCAATCAGATCTATTTTGGCCTTGTCAACTTTCATGCTCTCAGACGACATAATGTGACCTAAGACAATGTCTTGTGTTACCATGAAAGGACATTTCTCCCAATTGAGCACCAAATTTGCTTCTTGACATCTTAACAATACTTTTTCAAGGTTGGTCAGACATAAATCAAATGAGTCACCACCATACACAAAGAAGTCATCCATGAACACTTCCAAAAATTTTTTGACCATGTCACTGAACAGACTCAACATGCATCTTTGAAATGTTGCAGGAGTATTACAAAGTCCGAATGACATCCTTTTGAATGCAAAGGTGTCAAAGGGGCATGTGAATGTAGTTTTCTCTTGATCATCGAGTGCTATCTCAATTTGATTGTATCCGGAATAGCCATCCAGGAAACAGTAAAATTCATGGCCTACAATTCTCTCTAGAACCTGGTCAAGAAAAGGAAGAGGGAAATGGTCTTTTCTAGTTACCAAATTGAGTTTTCGGTAATCAATACACATCCACCATCCTGTGATGACTTTAGTTGGTACTAGTTCATTTGCATCATTTTTAACCACTGTGAATCCAGACTTTTTAGGCATAACTTGGGTTGGACTAACCCATTTGCTATCGAAGATGGGAAAGATTATCCCGACATCTAAGAGCTTTAAAACCTCTGCCTTTACTACTTCCTTCATGTGAGGGTTCAGTCGTCGCCGCATTTGATGAGAGGATTTTAAGTCCTCTTCAAGGTATATAGCATGATTGCAGATTAATGGGCTTATACCTTTCAAGTCAGCGATGGTCCATCCAATGGTGCTTTTGTGACTTTTAAGAACTTCAATCAGTTTAGACTCTTGCAAGTCTATGAGCTTAGACGAAATTACTACTGGGAATGACTCATCCTTTCCTAGGAATGCATATTTGAGATCAGATGGGAGAGGTTTCAATTCAGGCTTTGGTGACTTGTCACTTGATGAGAGCGGCTTTGTGCCACTTGGTGAAAGTTCCTCGAATTTGGGGGCCCATGTATTAACAGCATGAATTGGACAATTCTTTGGATCATTATCCATAGTTTCAGATGTGATGAATCCTGACAAAGAAAGTTCAGTGGAATTTTCACAGAATGTGTTGAGATGATCTTGGACAATAGACTCAATGAAATTTATTTCTCTTTCTTATCTATCCTCTCCTGGGTGTTTGGCAACATTGAAAATATTCAGCTCAAGTGTCATATTTCCAAAGGTTAATTTCATGACCCCATTCCTGCAATTGATTAGTGCATTTGAAGTTGCTAGGAAGGGTCGACCAAGAATAACAGGAATTGGATTCTCTGAATATTGTGTTGGCTGAGTATCTAAGATGATGAAGTTAACAGGGAATACAAAGTTGTCCACTTGAACAAGTACATCTTCAACAATATCCCTAAGAATTTTGACAGACCTGTCTACTAACTGAAGTGTGACACTTGTGGGTTTGAGTTCCCCCAGACCCAACTGTTGGTAAACAGAGAATGGGAGCAAATTGACACTTGCTCCAAGGTCTAACAGTGCTTGTTCGATTTTGAAATTTTCAATAACACATGACACAGTTGGACACCCTGGATCTTTGTATTTTGGAGGGATTTTGTGTTGAAACAACGCATTGGCATATTCTATCAAGAATGCTCTTTTTTGAACATTCTGGCTTCTCTTGACTGTGCACAAGTCTTTCAGAAACTTGGCATAAGATGGAACCTGTTTGATTGCATCCAGAAGTGGGATGTTCATTTTTACTTGCTTGAAAAGCTAGTAAATTTTTGGCTGATTATTCAACTTCTGTGCAGTTTTGAGTTTATGAGAAAAAGGAGCAGGAATAGAACACTAGGGTTCCTCTTCTCGCAAAAGTTCAGACTCATTTGATTCAGGCTCGATTGATGAGTTGACAGGGATGGATTTTGGCTTTGGAATTAGCTTGTCTCGGATGGTCTTGTCAATCACCTGGCCATTTCTCAGTATAGTGACGACTTGGGCTTGACCCTGTGGATTTTTCATGGATGAAGGATTTTCCACCTAAAATTGGCCTTGTGGTGGTTTTGGTTGGGCAGGAAACTTGCCCTTTTCATGTGTGGTCATGGATTGGGTCAACTTTTGGATATGACTTTTAAGATCCTCAAAAGATTGAATGGTTTGTGTTTTGAAGTCAGTGAAAACCTGAGTGGAACTATAGTTGTAGTTCATTTGGCTTTGCATGAATTGGTTTAGTGTGTCTTCAAGGTTCCTCTTTTGTGGTGGTTGGTATGGTTGGCTTTGAGGTGGTGTGTGTGAACCTTGTTGGTTCATTGGAGTTGGCTATATATTCCTCCAACTGAAGTTTGTGTGGTTTCGTCACCCTGGATTGTATGTTTCAGAGTATGGGATGGAGTAAGGCTTGTTGAAATTAGAGACAACATTTGTTTGCTCCAACAAAACCTCTTTGAATGCGGCAATTGTGGGACACTCCCCAGTAGGGTGTCCTGTTAGTGCACAGATCCCACACACTTGTTCTGTGGGAGAGCTAACATCAACTTGATGAACTCTTTTCATCTATAAAGCTTCAAGCTTTCGAGATAGGGTGGACATTTTTGCTCTAAGGTCATCATCGTCTTTCAAGACATACTTACCCCCTTGGGAAGTAGATGGTTTGGCTTCAATAGTTGTGGGAGAGGCGGTGTCCCACATCTGAGAACTGTCAGATATGGTATCAAAGAAATCGAATGCCTCCTTTGGACTTTTGCCCATAAACTTTCCTTGAGCCATCATTTCGACAAACTGACGTAGTCTACTGGGCAGAGAGTCATAGAAAAATCCTACCAAGGTCCAATTCTCAAAAGCATGGTGTGGGCAGGATTGGAGTAGATCCTTGAATCTCTCCCAACTTTGGTAAAAAGTTTCTCCTTCTTTGACCGAAAAATTCATGATTTGCCTTTTCAATGCATTAGTGCGGTGTAGAGAAAAAAAATTTCTGAAAAATTCATTTTGTAATGCCCGTCAGTCAGGTAGTGAAAGAGCTTTTAAAGAATTTAGCTATTGTTTAGTTTTATCCCTTAGAGAAAAAGGAAAACTTTCATCTTGGCCAGGTCAGAATTGTCTTGAAAAGTTCCACATACTTCCTCAAAATCTTTTATTTGCATATATGGGTTTTCTGTTTCGAGTCTACGAAATTGAGGAAATAGTTGAACTGTCCCCGTCTTTATAGTAAAGGGGGTGCATCTTTAGGAAAAATAAAACAAGAGAGGACACTATTCCTTGTGGGATTCAAGTAATCCCTCAGAGTTCAAATGTTAGGTACTTCCCTTTCCCTTACAGGAATTTCCTCTTGTCTCTCACCATTTGCCATTTTACTTTCACAAGAGTCTGCTACTGATCTAGGTGAAAGTGGTTCAGATTGATTCATAGATCCAGAAGATTCAGTTGGCAAATCTTGATAGTGAGAGACGTTTTCAGACATAAAAGTAATTAACACAACTTTATATACAGTAAAGCAAAGTTATACACAAAAATGAGGTCTTTTTACCTTTTACCGTAAAACACCTTTTATGGCTCCTCGACAACGGCGCCAAAAACTTGTCTTTGTCCGAAATGTGTACACCCAAGTGCAGGCAGTCAAGCTGTAGTAATAATTCGGTGAAGTCCGGAGTCGAATCCACAGGGAGCTATGAGTGGTGTTTTGAAGCAAGCAGTAATAGAGACCAAGTAACTTTTGAAAATTTCGCGTGTTTGGAGTGGTGGGGTTTTCTTGATTAGAATAGAAGATTCTTTTCAAGAGTTTTCTAGACAAAATATAAGATTCTCAAAATGTAACAGCCACCCTTTAGCTCGAGGATTAGAACATGTAATTGATTATCCAGTTTATTATGTTTGTGTTGTATGACTCAATTAACTCCCGTGTCAATAGCAAGTTAATCGGAGGATAAAGATGGACTGTAAGGATTAAGCACATGATTTTGATGCCTTTCTAGAAGTTTACAAGAATTGTCTGTGCCGAGACTTAACCCGTCTACAAACAAGCAAGTGTTTCTACAAAGTCTCCAACCATGGCATTAATGGACCATTCTTTGAATAAAGCGCAATAATATTGGAGATTGAAAAGATGTCATGAACCACACGTGTCTTTCTATGTAGGAGTCATCCGTATCATAGAAGGAACCTTTGGTTATACAAAGTACCTTATCTTTTGTAGATGCATTCAATCATCCAATGAACAAGTGGAATATAAAGCATTTAAAGCATGAAGAAGTTGCACAAATAAAATTTTGGATAATCTTTACATATTCATCACCTCTTACTAAAGAGTGAATGAGGAACTACTCACTCGTCATGACTTTGGTCATGCTAGACAAGTGAGTGATACTCATCCCTCCAAGTGGAGGAGCTACTTAATGAGAGTACAATAAATGAAAAGCTAATCTTCAATGAAGAATAAGTGAATCATGTCCCACCCTTCACGGCTTTGGTAAAGCTCTAGAAAAGTGGAAGAGTTTCACTCTTCTAAGAAAGAAGAATGCTCAAGCAGTGGAAGTGAATACATGAACAAAAAAGTAGAAGAAAACTAGTTACTTTTGGAGGGTTTCCACCACAACCAAAAGATTAACTACCTCTCTTGATACTTGTAAGTGAAAGCAAGTACAACTACAAGGGGAGTCTAAGCCTCCATCTTGGTTGTCATAACATGAATGTAAAGACTTTGCATAAGTAAATGAAAGACTTCAACTACAAGGGGAGTCTAAGCCTCCAACATGGTTAATATAAATGGAAAATGAAAGCATAAACATGAAGTATTCAAGAACTAGATTACTAAACATTCTTAAAAGAATAAAGATTGCTCCCCTATTTACTCTATAAGAGGAAGAATGCCCTTTAAGCTCCCAACAAGGGAGTATTTATAGGCAAGGAAGGGAAGGGAGGGGGGGGGGGTAGAAGATAGGTGAGGATGAGTGAATAGTGTTAGTTGCCCATGGGAATCAACCATTTTGCAGGCAGTCTGCAGGGGGACGTTCTTACGTTATCTGGCGTTCGAACGTCAAGTCTGCCTTTGCTTTGAAGGCGTTCGAACGTCAAGTCTCTTCCACTCAAGTGGCCTGTGGTCACACTGACTTGGTCTCTGACTTAGTCTCTGGCTTAGTCACTTCCACACGTCTTGACATCATTGACAGTACACTCAGTCACTCAAGACAACGTTCAAACGTGGAGTGATGTTCGAACGTTGTACTCAAGTGCTTCTGGTTCTTCTCTCTTACTGCAACATGCCAGGTTTCGGTGGTGTAGTCTTTTTAGGATTCCAGAGGACGTTCGAACGTGGAGTGGCGTTCAAACGTGGTACTCAAGTACCTCAGCATTTCCCTTTGTTGACTGCAACACGCCATGTCTCAGCAGCTGGTCCTGGTAGGGTTTCAGATGACATTCAAATGTGGGTTGACATTCGAACGTCCTTGCTTTGTTCCAACCTTCTGCATTTTTGCTCCCTTTTGTGCTGTGTTACATTCCAGAATGATTTTTGTTGTTCTTGGGCCTTTGTTCAGTTTTGGACTTGAAATGTCACTACTTAAACTCCACCAAAGCACAATTAGTCCAAAACGGCATAGTAAAATTTGTTAACTTTACGCACGAATCAATTATAATATTACCAGATAAATAACCTAAATGATCTTTATGAATGACTCGACCTTTTGGGTTATTACGATTGTTTAACTGATACATATTATAATATTGCCAATTGAATAACTCAAATATCCCTCATGAATGGCTCGTCCTTCTGGGTTATTAGGGTTAGTCAATTGACACATATATATAACCAGCTAACTTAAGAAGTTATTGTGTTGTGATCTATTAATACCACTAGCTAACCTAAAAAGTTGTTGTGTAATGGTTTATTATGCACATACTTACTATCATATGGTCAACTGAGTAACTCAAATATCCCTCATAAATGACTTGTCCTTTTGGCTTATTTGGATTAGTCAATTGTCACGTATACCCCCAGATAACCTAAGAAGTTACTATGTGATGGTTTATATACATCAGACCTACCAATTGACTTTCCAGTGACATGAAAGTTAATTGCTATAAGGTAGCATTTCCAGTATTTAACTAATATAAAGCATATGAGATCCTTAAACTGAAGTGTACTTTTTATATTATTGTCTTTTCACATTTTATTTGCAAACAACCGTTTAATTAGACTAGTTATCAATCTAAAGCTCACATCACAAGCTATATTATGTTGTCCTATTTTAAACAACAACTGCACTATTTTCTTTTTTTTGCTAATTATTAAAACTCTTTGTGGGATCGATCTTGGACTTAAACTGAGAAAACTACAATTCGACCACTTATACTTGGGTGTATAATATAAATCCGATCACATAGTAGTTCAAATCAAATTTTTGGTGCCATTGCCGAGGGAGTTATGGTAATTTGAAAAAATATATATAAATTGTGTATTTTCTTTAATAGTTTATGTATGTTCATTCATTAGTAGGTTTTGTAAATCAGTCATCTCCTTCGTCTTAGTCATCTTCATCTACACAAGAATTATTTAAATTAAGTATGGTTAGAAACGTACCTAGGGAAAACAACCTAGAGAACAAGAAGTAATTCAAAATATTCAACCATTAAGAGAATATTTATATCCTATACGAACTAATGTTCCGCCATGTTTTGCTTTTCCAACAGATGCTCTAAATCTTAATATTAAGCCAGGAACAATACAGTTATTACCACAGTTCCGTGGTTTGGAAACGGAAAAACCTTATGTTCATATGAAAGAATTTAAAGAAGTCTGTGGAACTTTGCAAGATAATTCTGAAATGGTTAAACTAAAATTTTTTCCTTTTTCTTTGAAAGATAAAGCAAAACAGTGGCTTAACTCTTTAAAAGCTAATTCTATAACAAATTGGCAATCTTTACAAGCTGAGTTTTTTAAAATGTTATTTCCTATGCATCGTACAAATACATTAAGATGTCAAATAATGAATTTTTCTGTAAAAGAAGGTGAAACTTTTTATCAATGTTGGGAAAAATTTAAAGATCTTCTCCAAGTTTGTCCACATCATGCATTTGAAAACTGGACTTTAGTTGATTTTTTTTATGATGCTCTTCCACCATCAATGCGACAATTTGTTGAAATGATGGCACAGGGAGAAAAATCCTGAAGAAGCATTTCAATTTTTTGATACTATTTTTGAGAGTTCCTAGATGTGAGAATCGACTTCTTCAAATATAGTGGAAACTAAGTCATCTACATCTGAAAAGAGGAAAATATGTATTGAAAGAAGATGATGACTTAAGAGCTAAAATGACTAATTTATCTCGAAAACTAGAAGCCTTAGAAATAAAAAAAATTAAGCAAGTGTCTATGGTATCTACTACTGATCAAATATGTGACATTTGTGCGTTGTCAGGACATCTTGCAGCAGAATGCCCAACAATACCAGCATTCAAAGAAGTGTTAATTGAACAATCTAATGTTGTTCCAACTTATAATAAGTCTTATTTAAATTCATATTCTGAAATTTATAACCCAAGATGGAGAAATCATCCAAATTTTAGTTAGAGAAATACACAACCTACAAATCAAACCCAAGGTCCACCACAACCACAAAATCAACAACAATATCAACCCACACATAAAAGAACTCTGGAAGATACTAAGAATCAATATATTCAAAGTCAAATGAGTTTTAATACTCAAACAACTCAAGCTTTTAATGATTTTAAAGTCCAAACTTCTCAGAGTATTGAAGATATCAAAAGTCATCTAGCTAAGTTGACTCAGTCCCTCAGTATGCCAGAAAAGGGAAAATTTCCATCTCGGCCTAAACATCCCCAAAGTCAAAGTCAAGCTAATTTTGTGTCCGCTGAACCTTCTCCGAGTCAAGTATAAGCAATCACAACATTAAGAAGTGGTAAGGTAATTGATAAAACTATTAAACCTAAAATTTTCAAGAAAATGCGTAAGTCAATTCCTATTAATGAACCAATTGAACCTGAAACCTTTAGCCAGAAAGCAATCAGAAATACAAAAAGAAGAACATCCGTGTCCTATTCCTTTACCTGAAGAAACCTACATCTTAAAAAGATCAAGCTGAAATCTTTGAACTATTTAAACAAGTTAAGATTAACATTCCTTTATTGGATGCCATTAAACGAGTTCCAACTTACGCTAAGTTTTTAAAAGATCTTTGCATAGTAAAAAGAAAAACAAATGTACCAAAGAAAGCATTTCTAACTGAACAAGTTAGTACTATAATACAACATAATACTCTTCTTAAGTACAAAGATCCTGGTAGTCCTAAAGTCTCATGTATCATTGGAAATTTTTGAATTGAACAAGCTCTACTAGATCTTGGAGCTAGTTGTAATTTAATGCCCTATTTGGTATATACACAATTGGGATAAAGTGAACTGAAACCTACCAGTGTTACACTACAATTAACAGACCGATCAATAAAAACTCCACGAGGAATTGTGGAAGATGCTATCTCCAAGTTGATCAATTTTATTTCCCAGCAAATTTTATCGTTATAGATACGCAACCAATATTTCATGCATCTACATACATACCTATTATTTTAGGTTGACCACTATTTTAAGCCAGATTTAAAACCGTTTCCCACTAATCTGAAATATTTTTTTTTAGAAAAAGATGAAATTCATCTCATGATCATATCATTGAATCTATCTGAAAGGCAAGAAAAAGAACTAACAAAAATATTTAAAAATCATCAATGTGTTCTTGGATGGACAATAGCATATATAAAAGGTATAAACCCACTTCTATATACTCATTGTATATATTTAGAAGAAAATACTAAACCATCTCGTCAAATGCAAAGAAGATTAAGTCCACATTTAAAAGAAGTAGTCCAAGCTGAAGTACTTAAACTATTAGAGGCAAATATTATCTATCCTATATCTGATAGTAAATGGGTTAGTCTTACACAATTAGTCCCTAAGAAGTCTGGTGTTACTGTAATAAAATATCAAGAACATGAATTAGTTCCAATGCATATAGTCACAGATTGGCGTGTGTGTATTGACTATCGAAAGCTAAATTCCCTCTCCAGAAAGGATCACTTTTCGTTGCCTTTTCTAGATCAAGTACTAGAAAGAATAGATAGTCATGCATATTACTATTTTTTAGATGGATATTCTGGCTATAATCAGATTGAAATTGCGATAGATGATTAAGAAAAAACTACATTTACATGTCCTTTTGGTACTTTTGCATATAAAATGATGCCTTTTAAATTATGTAACGCTCCAGCTACATTTCAACGTTGTATGCTAAGTATATTCAGTGATATGGTAGAATGATATCTAGAAGTTTTTATGGATGACTTTTCAATATATGATGATTCATTTCATTTGTGTTTGGAAAATCTTGAAAAAGTGCTCATTCGATGTGAATAAACAAACCTTATCTTAAATTGGGAAAAATGTCATTTTATGATTACACAAGATATTGTGTTAGGTCATGTAGTGTCTAAAAAAGGGATCGAAGTTGATAAATTAAAAATTAATCTGATAGATAATCTGCCTTCACTGAAAACAGTAAAATATATTCGCTCTTTTCTAGGTCATGCAGGATTCTACAGAAGGTTTATAAAAAATTTTAGTTCAATATCTAAACCTATATGTAATCTTTTATGTCAGGATGCATTATTTGAATGGAATGATACATGTCAATTAGCATTTGATAAATTAAAAATCATGCTTATTTCTGCACCTATTATGCAACCTCCTAATTGGTCTTTACCTTTTGAATTAATGTGTGATGCAAGTGATTATGCAGTAGGAGCTGTGTTAGGTTAAAGAAAAGAAAAAAAAACATATGTTATCTACTATGCAAGCAAAACTCTAAATGATGCACAAATAAACTATTCAACCATAGAGAAACAACTACTTGCTATTGTATTTGCTTTAGATAAATTTTGTTCATACTTGGTTGGATTGTCAATTGTGATATTTATTGATCATGCAACTTTAAAATATTTACTTACTGAGAAAAATGCTAAACCACGTCTCTTACAATGGATATTATTCCTTCAAGAATTTGATCGTATCATTAAGGATAAGAAAGGAGTAGAAAATGTAGTAGCAGATCACTTGTCAAGACTAAACTATAATATAAAGAAAGAACCAACTCCGATTAGAGAAACTTTTTCAGATGAACAACTGTTTGCAATAATAAAAGTACCATGATATGCAAATATAGCTAATTATTTAGCTAATGGTATTATCCCTTCTTATTATACTTGGTTTGATAAAAATAAATCTCTAAGTGAAGTACATAACTTTTTCTGGGAAGATCCTTATTTGTTTCAATATTATAAAGATCAAATAATAAGGCGTTGTATACCTAATCATGAAATAGGTTAGGTAATTCAGTGTTGTCACTTTGAAACTTGAGGAGGTCATTTTGCTTTAAAGAAAACTGCTGCAAAAATTTTGCAGTGTGAATTTTATTCGCGAACTCTTTTTAAAGATGTTCATATCTTTTGTTTAAATTGTGACAGATGTCAAAGAATGAGAGACATTTCAAAACGAAATATAATGCCTTTAAACTCTATTTTAATTGTTAAAATTTTTGATTGTTGGGGCATCAATTTTATGGGTCTATTTCTCTTATCTTTTGGATATTTGTATATTTTAGTGGTAGTCGATTATGTCTCTAAATAGGTAGAGGCAAATTCCATATAGAAAGAACGATTATAAAATAGTGATCAAGTTTTTGAAAGAAAATATTTTGTTTAGATTTGGAATTCCTCAGACCATTATAAGTGATGGTGGATTACATTTTTGCAATAAAATTTTTAAAAATCGTATGAAAAAATACTCGATTTCATATAAAATATCCACTCCGTATCATCCATAGACAGTTGGGCAAGCTGAATTAGCTAATAGGGAGATAAAATATATCTTAAAAGAAACAGTAAATCCAGGTCGTAAAGATTGGTTCTTAAGATTAACTGATGCGCTTTGACCTTACTGTACTACATATAAAACTATTTTAGGGATTTTCCCTTTTCGGTTAGTTTATGGAAAACCATGCCACTTGCCTATAGAATTAGAACATCGAGCATATTGGAAAATCAAAATGATGAATTTTGATATGGACAAAGCTGGAATATCTCGCAAACTTCAAATTAATAAATTTGAGGAATTAAGAAATGAAGCTTATGAAAATGCAAAAATTGTAAAGTCAAGAACCAAAATTTTTCATGATAAAAATATCAGGCAAAAATCTTTTGAACCTTTTTAAAAAGTTCTGTTATATAATGCAAAACTTTGTTTATTTCCTGAAAGATCAAGATGGACAGGTCCTTATATTGTCAAGCAAGTTTTTGATTATAGGGCAATTGAAATTGAAAATCCATTAACTGAAAATATTTTTAAAGTAAACGGTCCAAAAGCTTAAACCATATTATGATGGATTTACTCAAGATATAACTTCTGTACAACTTTTTGATCCAGTTTATGTGCTCTGAAAAGTATATTGTTGTTTGATTAATAAATAATATTACTGATTAGTTGTAATTTATTTGACAGATTAAATCTTCTGAGTAAAAGTCAAATATCCTAATCGCTGAAAGACAACATATTGCTGATTCTTATTATCAGTACTAATTATACTGCTTTATACATTGCAGATAATGTCTAATTTAAGTTGGGGAGGTATGGGTGAAAATTTACTTATGTGTAAACTTACTTAGGTGTGAATGTACTTATATTTGTGCTTAATGTTTTAGAAAAAAATAAATAAATAAATTTCGTTCGTTTTTGTGACTGATAGACATTAAAGAATCAAATAGTGAGTAAATTTTCAACTCCTAAAAAAAAATATATATATATATATATATATATATATATATATATATATATATATATATATATATATATATATATATATAATACAACGGATGAGAAACTATTTTTGGTTAAGTTTAATTTTATTACGTCATCTTCCAAAAGATATACATGCATTGATCATGCGAAAAGCTACAAAATTTAGAAATTTAGAAATTTTTGAAAGTCAACCAAGACCCCTATGCGGAACAAGTACATTTGCTAAACGCTGAAGATCAAAGCATCTTGGTGGTTGTGTAAGATGTGGTCGTTTAGAACATTTGAGACAATATAATCAGTGTGCATAACCAATCTCAAGTCGAGCGTTAGATCATCTCCGGTGGATTAGGTATGGACAAAGTAAGGAATATCCTGAGACGCCATCATATTCTACCCCAATGCTAACAAGATACGTAAGAAATGAAGTTAACCGTGTCACTGGTGTTAGCGATCCAGACAGTTCTAACTTTGAATCAGTGTGATCAAATTATGTATAATTTTGGAATAATTGTACATAATTGTAAATAATTATATATATTTGTAAATAAATGTAAATAACTATAGATTAATTAGGAAAAGTAGTAAATAATAAATAACAAATAAAAAAAATAAAAATAACCATTTTTTTTAGTTGACAAGAAAAAGAGTGGTTAGCAAAGTTTTGTAGAATATATAAATTTGTATTTAATTTTTTAAACCGCAGGAATTTAAAAGGAAGAAAACAGAATTTCAAAAAATCAGAAGAAGCAACCTGCACTACACAAAGCAGAAAACCAGCCAGAGAGCACCGTCCGGACGATGGGGGCTGGCATCCGGATGGCAGTGCTCATATAAATATCCCCTCCATGCAAAAATTGATTAGTTCACTCTCCCTCGTAGCCAGAATTTGAAAATAATCGAGTTTCTCTAAGAAATTTCTCTCAAATTTGCTATACTCGACTGTTTGTCTTCAAATCTTCTCCGATTATTCACTTACCCATCACATTTTGAAGGTATTTACCAATTGAAATCAATTGAAACTGATTATTTGAAGAAAAATCAAGAAAAACATAGATTCAAGACGCCGAATGAGAGGATCTTCAAGTCGTGCACAAAGGGATCAATATCAGCAACCTCAAGCACCTCCATAACCACCTGGACCAGGAAATATCTTCAATGAGGTGATGTTTGAAAATTTTGAACAATATGCCTGGTATGATGCTAATTTTATGTCTAAAACTATCATTTCTGAACGGCCAATTATTTATGAAGATTTTGAAAACATAGGAGTAAGACAAATTGTTGCTGAAAGAGGATGGTTACATTATGTTAGATTTATTATGTCTGCTTATGATTGCTTGGTCCTTGAATTTTATAGTAATACTGAGATAATTGGAGAAAGACAATTGCATGGGTTCGTGTAAAACCTGAAAAAATTTAAAATTTTTATGAAAAGGGCAAAACGGTAATTTATCACTAGAGTACGAGTTGTAAACCTAAATTTTTTTAGAGCTCTTATGAAAAAACGGGTCTCACCGTTGGAATCGTCTCGCGAAATCTAGTCACTCTGTCAAAATTTGTCGGATTCTGAGATAGTTAAATTTTTCACATTTTTCGAGGCGACGAGTGTCAGGTTTACCTCAAAAACGCCCAAAAAAAATTAAAAATTTTAAAATTTTATTATAATTTAAAAATTTTTATATAAAATATTTTGAACTTGAACCGGAGCGAAATTTAATCGTTTTAGGGCGAAAACGGACCCGAACAAGTAAGGGACACGTGGCGCGACTTGGGCCAAGTCTTTAAAATTATAAATAGGGGTTTAAAATATGATTTTTTTCAGATCTTTGTCTGCTGAAAACCAGTGGACAACGTTGGAGCTTAAGGAGAGAAAGAAAAAGAGAAAATCCAGTATTCTTTCTCGGATTCACGGAGTTCCGTCGCTCGGATGAAATCAAACCAAGAGCTAAAGTTCATCTCCTCGATGAGGGCTATGCATACGTACCAAAAAAAGTGGGTTTCACCGAAGATCCAAGAGGAGACTTTGAAAAAAATCAAAGCTTTGAGGTTGTTTTGGTGTTATAGAAGTTCCCTACACTTCTATTGAGGTAGGGTTTTTCTTACCTTGGTTTTATTACTCTCCTTTGTGGCTGAAATATGAACTGTTTTGTGGCTGAAATATGGACTGTTAGGCGGCTGAAATGTGGACTGTTATGTGACTGAACATGGACTGTTTTAGGGGCTGTTAAGCATCATATTTTGGGGCTGTTTTAGGGGCCATTATACAGACTGTTTTGGGACTGTTGAATGACATGTTTTGGGGCTATTTTAGGGCCTATTTTGTGGCTGAATTTGGGGCTATTTTTATGGCCTATATAGGGGCTATTTTGGTGACCTATATAGGGGTTATTTTATGGCTTATATAAGGGCTGTTATGTGGGCTACTACATGTGCGGTTATGTAGTTTATTGCACCTTTGTGATTAAGTGTGTTATTGACATAAAAGTTGTGATAACATGCTTGGAATTGTGTTGTGGAATTGAGATATGAAAATTGTCAATGTATATACATGTTTGTTTTATATTGATATTGTGGAGAATTATAGGAATTATATGCTTATGATATAATTTTGCCATGGGATATTGTTCATATGTCTTTCATAGCATATTGAATATGTTTTAATTGTGCAATGAGACATCATATTGCATATGCACATTAACATCGCATCATGTGGGTGTGTGCATGGTTGTCGTCAACACCACACTTCGTGGATGACGAGTGGACTCCATTAAGCTTGGTCGAAGACTTGGCCGAGTCGCACATGTTGCATGGTGATTAGGGTTGGGGTTACCAAGGAGGGACTAGAAGATCCCTCGGGTGCAAGGCCCGGTGATTGGGATACGCACTCCCTTGGCTTGGCCCATGAAGTGTGTGGGTGTACGCGGAGCCCTTGGTGGAAGTCCATAAATTCCGAGTAGGTTGGAGACCCTTGGTGTAAGCCCATGAATATCCACCCCATACAAAGACCCTAGGTTGGTAAAAGTCATTTGATGTGCAACATAAATGACGATTTCATACACATTGGCACTTGCATGTGTTGAGGAGCTGGGAAGGGCTCGGCTTGATTTGCATGAGTGAGTCTCATCTCATTTCATGACATGACATGATAAATTCCAACATTGAATGCATATTCTTACTTAGAATGTTGATGTGAATAAGAAATGTTGTATGTGAGCATTGCATGTGCACTTAGGTGGGGAGTAGCCTCTATAGGAATTACTTTACTGGGCATGGCTCACCCTTACGGGAAAACATTTTAGGTTCTGGATACACACCGGTGGACGGCCCTCACTTGGATCCTCAAGGCTGAAGAGAGGCCGGATTGTGGCCTTTAACCTTGGTTATGTAAAACTCTGTTTTGGGCATGTAATGTGTAAAAGAATTGTAACTGAGTTTATATGGGCTATTTTAATATAACGTTGCATCTTTTATTTGAGTATGGATAAATGGACCCGGTGTGGTCATTGTGTTATATTGGGCCTCGAATGGGTCATGTTAATGTATATTGCATAGGTTGTGTGTTGGGTAGAGCTCCCCGTACAAAGGAGACTCTGCCCGAATTTCGTTAAATTAAGGACCTTAGTAAATGGGACATCACAGGGAGATATTGAGTTACATGATATCCACAGACATTCGGCGGGTTGATGGGTGATCAATGGACCCCCGAATTTTTGGGGTGTCTCAGTTCGTACGAGGCATTGTTTTTCAAGTTACATTGATTACTACAGCCAAAATTTTTCAGCCCATGCAAAGACCAGAAACCCACAATATCCTTATACTAAACTACCTGGTTTAACAACCATAGGGAGAGAATTGACGGGTAATCCAAAGTTTGTTTGGGTAGACCAAATAAATATATAAAGCATGGGGATTTGATAGACAAATACCGAATTCTGAATTTGATAATAGTGAACAGTTTGTTACTCCGAGTTTAGAAAAATTAGATTTATACTGAGCATACCTACTTTTTATATGCATTTGGGATGAGACACACAATTGATCTTCCAAACTTAATTATGGATCAAATGTTGCTTGCAGTGGAGAGAAAGAAACCCTCACTTTCATATACTATGTTAGTTTCTCAATTATGCAGGAATAAGGGAATAATTGTTGATCCAATATGGAAAATGGTGGAACATGTTGGATCGTTAGATAAAACTTCTTTAAGAAAGAGTCATGGAGGAAAGCCTAAAGAGCAACTCGAAGCACAACCTCCACCACAAGAGGAACCATTCCAAGCTCCTGAAGAATTTTTTTCGCAAGAACAACAGCAGCCACAAGAGGATTAGCCATACATCGGTGGATGACAGAACCGATAGACAAATTCTGCTAGGATTGGAGACCACGGTTAACCAGCTCGGTACCAGTATCACCCAAATAAATCAACACTTGACTGATTATGAGCAAAATCTAGTAGAGATGTTGCGGATACTTTGAGAACATTTTGGAGGAGGACCATCTACTTCTTAAAGACTGGAGATTCTACACAAAAACTTTGCTATCTTTGACTCATCTTTTAAATTATGCAATTTTATGTCTTGAACTTATTTATGTTTTGAACTTGTTTGGTTTAAATTTATGTGTGTCTAAGTTTTTTTTTTTAAAATACAGAACGTATATTTTTAAGTTAGAAAGACTAGATCATATGATTCACAGTTGAGTTAAGTTAATATTCTAATGCTTTGCAAGAATAGTCTTAATC
The DNA here is from genome assembly GCA_963454935.2 of Ilex paraguariensis. Lineage (NCBI taxonomy): Eukaryota > Viridiplantae > Streptophyta > Magnoliopsida > Aquifoliales > Aquifoliaceae > Ilex > Ilex paraguariensis. The sequence continues at coordinate 47,886 of CAUOFW020000944.1, read as the reverse complement.
TGATCACGCGGGATTTTCATATTTTAGTTGTGTATTATCTTAATATTTTTTTTAAAATTTTTCCTATTAAGCATAGTTGGATTTCTTTATTGTTAAAAACCTTGTGAAATATTTTAATCTTTGCATATATAGTGAAGATGTTAGACCTATTGTAGATTTTGAACCAATCTTTCTTGGAGAGATATTCTACATCTACTTAAATAAGAATCTTCGATTCAGTGATAAACTTTATTTGAATAATCTCATTATTTTTGTTTTGATTAGCATTGATTAAATTATATTGTTAACATCTTCCTCAGACTTTCATTTAAAGATTATACTAATGTATGATTTCTAGAAAATGATCTCAAGCCATTTTTGATTAATCTTGAGTCTTAACCATTTCTTTTACAAAATTATATCCTTAGTCAGCCATGATTGAGCTATAAATATATATATATATATATATATATATTCTTTTCTTGAAACCTGAAAAATAAATACCCAAGCCACATAAGAAAATATATTAAACCTACCTTTGCTACATAATTTTCTTACACCCTCTTTTAGATCAGTATGATACTGAAAAACATAAAATGAGAGAAGGGTAGAAAGAAGCAAAGATGAAAGAGAAAAGGGTATTCACAATTCAAAGAAAAGAAAAACCCATGAAAGAAATTCAAAGAGAAAAACAGAAAGAAAAGAGCCAAGAAAGTAAAAAATGGAAAAACAAAATGATCATGCAAAGTCTTGACAGAATAAAATGAGGTGTGCCACAATGCTAAAAAATGATAGCTTTTGAATCCCATGGACGTCGTTTTTTAAACCCTAAATCATTGACCACATTGCAACCTTAAAAAGTCTTTTTTGATTCCAGAAATCATGCATTTGAATTAATCTTATCTATCCTAAAAAGGAAAAATGTTAATAATATATTTAATATATAGTGTTAATATTCTTTCATGAGATTATGTCAAATTCCAATTTTATTCGAATAATCACTCTTTTGATTAACTACATTTGAAATTATTTGCTTTGTTAACAATATTCAAAACACATGTAGTTTTTGAGAAAAAGTCACTATAACAAATGTGTATTCTTTCCTGAGTGTATTCCAGAAGAGGATTGACATCAAGACTACCATGAGAGATGGTAATATTTTTTAAGTGATTTTTAAATAAAGAAATCCTTATGCACACACAAGTTTTTATAAAAATATATAGATAATGTTACAACTAACGTATGTTACTCTTATAGTGATCAGAAAAAGAAGTATTCGAGCAATGTACAGGAATATTAATTTAATTTTATTTGTGAAAAATATGAAGTATGAACTCCTAATTATTGAAGTTTGTAGGTAGCTTAACTGAAAACCTTCATGAGACAAAACTTGTCCCCAAGAGATCACCTAGGGGTTTAAAGGCTTATTGCATATGCTAAATGCATTCGAAAAAAAAAAATCTACGAAAATGATTTTACCTCTACATGTGTTGTATTTTCATTTTGTTAATAATTTTATAATTTACTAGGGACTAGTAAAGTTCAAGTTGAGGAGTTTCATCAACCCTATATTAGTATATGAATTAAAATAATTATATAAGCTAATTTAGTAAGATAAATCAATTAAAAACTATAAATTATGGTTTGTGCGTTAACTATGATTTTATCTGTGTAATGTCTAAAATTTTAGGTTTTGATGCGGAATTACTGCAAATTAAAAGGCACAACTTGTCAAAACTTGAAAGATCAAGGGATCAAATTGTGAATCAACCAAGAAAAGTCAGCACAACAGGATGATTAGGATCAAAATTCTAGCAAGGTACCACCGTCTAGACGGTGGCTCTTGGCGTCCGTATGGTGGCCCTTGGGGGCTCACCTTCATCCTCCACCTCATGCTTCCTACTTTGCCTGTAAGTACTAGGCCTGCTAAAATTCTACACAATACAATTAACCGACACAAATCGAAATGAATTAAGAGGGTTTGGGTAGTAAACGGGTTGACCCGTCAAACACGTTTAATAAACAGGTCGTGTTCGGGTGAGACCTGTCAACCTGTTTATAAATTAATAATTATATATATATATATATAAAATAATGAATGAGTAAAAAAAAAAGGTAAAGAAAACATTTAAAAAAAATAAGGAAATTAGTTCAAAAAAAATAGGAAACAAAAGTTTTGAGCCTTGAGGCATTGAATGTTCTTTTTCTTTGAATCCCACATTGACAGTGGAGTGGGGAGAATAAGGCAGTAGTTGCTTATAAAAGAGTTGTGGGCCTCCTTCTCTCTCTGGTGTGGCTTATCACTTTGACGATTGGCTAGAACTCTTTCAATTGTGGAAAGTGCGATTTGAAGCAAAAAAAAAAGGAGTTTAAAAATTTGTTAAAATAATAATTATTTTTATTTGTTATCTTTAAATGGGTTAAACGAGTCGTGTCGTGTTACCAGTTTATTAAACGGTTCATGTTCGCGTTAAAAATTTGTACCCGTTTAATAAACGTGTTGTGTATGGATTTATATATTTTTTACCTGTCACCTGTTTAACCCGACACATAAACGTTTAACCTGACACGATTGACACCTCTAATAAATACCCCATGCATGGTCTTCTTCAATAGCCGGGCAAGGCTAGATAGTGGAGCTCCAAGAGAGAAAAAAAAGAAAGAAAAGAAGAAGAGAAAGAAAAAGAGAAAAAAAATTCAAATCACCCTCACCCTTTAAAAATTAGAGTCAAAGTTAGTGAAAAATAAGATTTTCAAAACACCATCAAACTTGCAATTTACGATTTCACCCACCAAACAACCACCAAATCCATTTCTAAGGCCATAATTGAGTTTCTAAGGTCCATTTTATTTAGGGGAACCACTCATTTGAAGACGAAACTATAAAACCCAAAAAGTTAAAATTTTATTATAAAGGTCAAAACGATAATTAGTCGTTACAGTATGAGTTGAAAATTCAAATTTTTATAGAGCTCGGATGACAAAAAACACCTCACCATTGGATTTGTATTGTGAAATCTAGCTATCTAGTCAATTTTTCGTTGAATTTTGAGACAGTCAAAATTTTCATATTTTACATGGCGATCGGACGTTGGTCGACTAGAATAACCGCGATCAAATTTTATTCTCGAAACCCAAAAAATAATTTAAGTTTAGTTCAATAAAAATGTACAGGACTTAACACAGGACGAGATTTAATTGATTCAGTATAAAATTGGATCATAAAAGATAGGATACGTGGCTTAATGGAAGCCAAGTAATAGGGGGTATAAATAGGGGAGAAAATCAGATTTTCTCCCCACTTTACACCAAAAATTTTCAAAAAAATGGAGAGAGAAAGAAGAGAGAGAAAAGGCAAGGGTTCTCCACCTTCTTCCTTCAATTTACAAAGATCCACACTTCGAATCTCTTCGGGCAAAGAACAAAGGTTGTTTTATGTGACGAGAGCTACGCGTACATACCAAAGATCGTGGGTTTCACCACAACTTCAAAGATGGGATTCTTGGCATCAAAGGTTTGAAGGTTGATTTGGGATCTTTGAGACTTCTTATACGCAACAAGAGGGAGGGTTCCTTTCCTAACTAGGTTAATTTCCAACCTAGGGTTGAAATATGAAATAGGTAGGGTGTTAGAGATGAAATCTCATGTAATAACACATCCCTAGTGTGTTAGAAAACAAAAATGGGTATAATAATATGTTTATATCTAGTCTTGCATGATTGGGTGTTGATGAAATTGCTTGCCTTGAAATTTCATGAGGAATTATATTGATTTGGGTATTCTATGTATTTACATTATCTTTATGCCTTATAGGTATTTGATAAAATGCCTATGACTGGTTAAGTGTGTTTTGTGTATAGAATATGTTATAACATTCTTGGTGGTATTTTGGATTGTGATCATATAATTGACAATTATGAAATTAGAGAATGTTGGTAAACATTGGATATATTCATAATATGCTCATGATTTGATGAACATGATTTGGTAATTACAATTGTACATTGCATTTGCATATGCAAGGGTAGCATCGCATTCGTGGGCATTTGACATGAGTGTGGGTGTGTGTGCATGTTTTTCATCAAACACCATCCTTGGTGGGTTGATACGTGGGCTCGGAAAAGTTGGACTCAGGTTTGACTGAGTCGCACAGGTTGTATTGAAAACAAGGGTCAAGGTTAGCAAGAAAGACTAGATTCTCCCTCGAGTGCAAAACCTGGAAACTACAGATACGCACTTTCATTGATATTGAATCCATAAAGTGTATCGGCATTTGCGGAGCCATTGGTGGAAGTCCATAAATGTTGTTTCAGTTGGGTACCCTTTGATGGAAGTCCATAAATACGCACCCAAGAAAGACTTGATATTTTATAAAATGGTCATTGGATTTGTAACATCAAAGGCGGGGACTTGGAATGCCCGAGTGCATATGCATGACAAGATATGTCTTAAGGGAGCCAGTTGAGGGCTTGAGTTTCATTGCATGTGTGAGTTTCATCTCATGACATGCTAGTATTTATTTATGAATTTTATATTCTTGAATGGATGATTGATTGATGAATTGTATGTGAACATTTCATATGCATCTGGGTTGGGGAGTAGCCTTCTTAGGAGATACCCTATTGAGCGTGGCTCACATTTTTATGGGGACATATATTAGGTGTTGGACAGGAGCCAGTGGACACCCTCACTTGGGCCCTTGTTGATGAGAAAGCCAGAATGTGGTTTTTGAATTACATTTTGTAAACCGATTATTGGATAATATTTGATGTAAATGAATGTTGTACGAGTTTGGAGGAGCATGGAATGAGATTGGATGATTAGTGGTTGAAGAATGGAAAGATTTGGGAAAAATTTGGGCTCAGGTATTGGTATGTAAATGATTAAGTACCGGTACCACACTGTCGAGTGACCTAGGTACCGATACCTAGACTCACTGTTACTAGTATCTGGACTTCAGTGGGCTCAGGTACCGATACCTAGGTATCAGGCGCCGATACCCAGATAGACAGTGGGCTTAAGTACTAGTACGAAGACACATAGGTATCAGAACCTAGCAAATAGTGGCTCCAAGTACCGGTACCTGGCAAACAGAGGGCCGAGGTACCTATACCATGTAATAGAGGTACTAGTCCTTCTTTCCAGAACTTGAAATTTTAAAATGAAACACTGAGGGGCCTTCATTTCTTGAGCGTTCCTCTTTGGATGATGTAAATGGACAATAATAAGTCCTAACCATGGGGTTTGGTCCTTGGAATGATCATATGGTTAATATGCGAACAGGTGACATGTTGGGTAGTGCTCCGGTACAAAGGAGACTTTGCACAAATTTTGTTTAGTTTTGACCCTGGTGAATGGGGTGTGACGACATGGTATCAGGTTATATGGTACTCACAAGTATACTTCTACAGGTTGATGGGTGATCAACGGGTTGATAAAGAACCCTCGAATTTTTGTGAATCACAGAAACACCTCCATTGAGGAGGTCAATTTCTCCATCAACTGCAACCCTCACCGTAACTGTCATACCACCATCAGTCCCCACAACTTTTAAGACCATAACCAATCTACTACATTAAATCCCATAAATACAAACATACCAACCAATTAACTTGAAACAAGATCAAATCCCAACCCCGTTTCATAAAAATTGAAAGCCTAACACTTACAAATTAAAATTCGTGCACTAATACTAAATCAAACCAAAATCTGATTACATCAATGGATTTCTAACATAAAAATTAATCTAGTAGGATACATTTGGATTTTTGAAGATGCCTACTTGGAAAAACCCAAAAATTTTGCAATTATTTTATCTCTCTACACTTCTCTTCTCTTTCTCTTCCCCCTTCTCTATCTCACTTCCACAATTTTTCCTACTTCTTAACCCTCCAAACAACTGAGTCACCTCCCCTAAGCTCTTATGTGGTGTTCATGTAAGCTAGGAGTAGCTCCACCAGTTACCTATCTCCATGGAAAGTCTTTGGAAGCTTCAAGTACAGATTTGAAAATTTGCTACTTTTGACCAAATTTTGAATTCAATTTAAAATATTATTTTTTTAAAAGAAATTCAATCAAGTTAAGTAACTAAATCTAAAAATGCTAATTAATTCATTCAGACTCGAATTATAAAGTTTATTTGAACCCCCTAACTCCCCTGTATACTATAACCCTACTTCGTCTAGATACGAATTCCATCTTGTTTTCTCTTCACCAGTTATGTTTTTTGCCCCAAATTGACACACTAACCATCTCCAAAACCTCAAGCACACCTTTGAGAGCAATGAATTCATGGTATGGCTCTCCAGACTTCAAACCTGTAGCCATTCACACTCTCTCTTCAACTTCAAGTCTTGATCACCAAACTTTGCATTATTACAACATCTCTCTATTGTGGCTACTAAGCTTTATGGTGTATTGCTTCCTAGACATTTTTTTTAAGAAGATTTTTTACTAGAAGTATTTGACCCAAATTATAGGTGGTTGAATTTGATAGTCAACTACAAGATAGAGCCAAAGGCCAATATCTCAAATTTTCTAGTCTAGAGAATAAACCTGCTATATGCTATAGGGAATAAACATATTTTTTGGCCATGATGCTACAACATCAGAGATTCAAAAGCAATAAATGAGGGGAGGATTTCAACCTAGAATGAAACATCAAAGACTCTCTATATTCACCTTCATGTGTAAGACAAAGGTAATGACCTTATAGGCCTTAGTACCTTTTGTTTAACTATAGACTTAGGATGGTTAGGTTAAAATGGAATCAATGTGATTTGTTAATGACTCCTAGGTGTTCTTCAAATGAAAGTTTTTCTAAACCTTTATTGAGTTTTGAAAATATAGATTTGAGTCATTAATTAGACCCCACTAGAGCAACACTCTTTAGTTCTCAAGGGGAAAGTTTTTGCTTGATTTTTAGCTTAAAAATAAGTAGAGATATCCCTCTACTCGCTTGCCTTTGGCTGGAGCATTCTCTGAACACTTAGGGATGCAATCAAGAAAGGCTAAACAAGTGAGAAATGGAGACCACCCTCTGGGTAGCTCTTAGGCCGCTTGAGTGGTCTTCAGATGGTTTGAGCAGTCACGAGGTTACTTGAGTGGTCCCTGTTCTTCTATTGTGGTTTGAATGCTTATATCATTCCAACAACCACCACCCTCTCATTGCTCGAGCATTCGTTTATGAGTTTTGATTTACTTGGTCTTCCAATCTAAACATATTTAGAGTCTATAAATAGAGGGACACTTCATATGCTAAGTTAAGCCTCTTGATAGAAAATTCTATATATCTAACTCCTTGAGAGTTTGAAGAAGAACCTTAGATCCCTAAGATCCAAATAATCCAATCTCACACCTTGAAGAATTGGATCTAGATTGAGAGTTCCAACCAAACCCATTAGAGAGTGTGTATACCGAGATTCTTAGGTGTCTCCTAGGAGTGCTCGAGTTTTAAACAAACCATATGACAGATAAGTAAAGTGAAGCTTCCCATAACATTAGTAGGTGTATCGGTTAGAGAGGTTTATTGAAAGAAATGAGTGTCTAACCATGTTATTGGTTGAGATGTAAGACCCGAATATTTGTAAACTGATTTTGGGATAGTAGATTAGGCTTTGGTGAACCTTGAGTTGTTCCCCACGATTTTTCCCAAAGAAGGTTTTCCCGTTAACAAATTGCTTGTGTTCTTTATTTTTTTTATTGTACACACTTGAAATTTGTAGCACATACAGGCATTACACATTTGTTGACCTGATTGTTTGAACATCCATATCATACATAGTTGTTGGTTGTTGTTTGCCTTGGGTTGGACCACCATGTGAGATTGGGTGTTAATCATAAAATTGACAAATCAATACCTTCAATCTAAATAGTTATAACGCCCCGGTTTGTTGGACCCGTTACTTGATTAAATCAATCGATCGATAATAAACCACAAATAACTCTCCGAATATAGGGCCAGAGCTCTATTTGCCTCAATAAATTTATAATCACAATTTTGATCTCCAAATAATAAAAATCATCTCCTCATTATACAAAGTTAAAAATTATATCAAGATTCATCCGTCTTCGATTCCTCAAATATCAACTCTGGTCCTTCTATCTGAGATAATTCTGAAAAAAATATTAAAGGCGGGGAAGTATACAATATGACAGAAAATAATATGCTCAACGAGAAAAGAATATACATGATCAAATACTAAATAATTCAATCGATAGACGATCATAGATAAAAGAATCCAAAATCCAATTCGATAAGTCACATAACTCAATATCTATCAAACATAACCTCATACTCGGGTCCTCTTGGTGACATGACAAGTGACACTTGGGCATATAAAATCCATACTCATATCGAACCATTACACCCCTCAGGGCTGTAATCATAATTGCACCCCGCAGGACCATAATCACATTTCACCAATTATGCTCCCAAGTACACTTCGTACATGTACCAATCAACCCCAAAGTATTTAGCCCAATGTACACATACAGGTCAACCAATAACATTGACAGAATTTCATATCAATCAGAATAATCAGCAGAAATACAAATTTCAGATAATGAAAGGACACTATTTGCAAATAAATTTAAAAGATAGGAGCATATTGTGTACTACCGCGTACCTCCAATCCTGCAATAACTTTAATAAATGCGAAATTCGAAATACCGTGAATCACATAGTCAAATTTGATAGTGATTTAAAAGAAGATCACTGCTTAATTTTTGACCCCAAGATCTCATATTTTTTTTTCTATTCCATTGATCTCTCTCTTTCTTTCTATCTCTCATTCTTCCCTTCTCTCTCTCTCTTTCTTTTTTCTCTTTCTGCCGTCCCTATTGCTTGGCCTGGACTTGGCTATTTATAGCCAAGATTTACTTGGTCTCCAAGCATCCTATGGACACTTGTCCATGTTCTCTTCCTCTTTTTTTTCTTTCTTTCTCTTGCCCGTTTTTCATTTGCTCACTTGTTGTCTGACATTTATACAACACATATATATTCATTCATCACATATATTCATTCATTATATATATATTTATAGATATATTTATTCATTATCTTATTACGAAACTTGACCTAAATTATAATAATTTGACTCATTTTCACATAAAGAGTCCATTTATTTATTTAAAATTTTTTTAAAAAATAACATTTAATTATATAGAATCATAATTGATGACCTAAATTAGCGTGCTAGTGATTATTTTATATATGGGTCGTCACAATACTCCATAAGATTGTTCTTGCATAAAAAGGTTCTCAATTTTAATAGATTAATTAATTTTTTAGAAGAAATAATTGTCATAGAACTAGGTTATAAATTGGTTTTTATTTGAGTAAATTGAAATTAACCTATTCACCCTCCTCTAATTAGTTTCTTAATCCCGCTTGTATAATTATGAGGGATGATCCATTCCACATAATGGTAATGTTTATCCTTACAATGTCACCTATTTTTCTTTTTCTATTTTACTTTTGAACACCAACTAAGGGGAAGAACTTCTTGTGCATTGTCTTTGATATATCTATACGTTCTCAAGCATATTGGGAAGAGTATTTCTTATATATGTTATATGTTTGCACTTGCATAATGATAACATGAAAATGCCCTATGCTTTCTTGGTGATATCCATACTTATGATTATGTTATGTATGTCATACATATGATGCTTTTCATGATGTATTGGTTTGAGTTGTCATGTGTAGTACTATGATCTACAACGTATTCATTCGAAGATAGTTCTTGTGCACATATGTCGATATTTAGAGACTTGTACATTAATGTGGAGATTTTTTACAATTCATTTTGTTCAATCGTTGCGGGTTATTATTGTATATTTTCTTATTTGTATAATTTGCCATGAAATTCTTGAGAGGGAGATTCTTAGGATCATGTTTCCAATTGGCTAATTTTATGAAGTCTTTTGTAAATCTAAACCTATTCCATGGTGAGGATGATATAACGTTCAAAATCCAAAAGTATCACATGAAGGGAGGAGTTCAAACTACAATGACACATTAAAAACATTTCAAATGCACCTTCATGCTTAGGACATTGGTAATGGACTTAGAGACCTTCGCACCCTTGTTTTAATTCTAAACTTAAGATGATTGGTGATTAACCCTAACTAGTGCGTAAATGAATAGGGGTTTAGGATTAATTTAGTGCATAAAGTAGGTATAAGTGATTAATTTATAAAGTATTAGGTTAATGCTTAGTTTGTACATTTTGTAGGCTTTCAAGCATAATTACAAAAATTCAAGGGGATAGATGTGCAGAGGTTGAATAGAACAAGGGAGGCAAGTGTAATTATAAGTCAACAAATTCAAAAAAGGAGGCTACCAAGCAAGGAAGTCCAGAGAGTTGCCACTGTCTGAACGGTGGCAACGGCGTCCGGACGGTGCTTAAGTCGCCTCAAATCTCTCTCCTCTCCCATTGGTCCACTTGAGCAACAAAACTCCCTGATTGGTCTGTCTGGGTGACTGCCACCTTGAAGCACCTCTCCAGTCCCTATAAATACCCTAGTTCAGTTTTTTTAAAGGAATTCACAAGAGTTTAGTCTAGTGCAAGAGAGAAGAAAGGAGAGAAAGAAAGAAAGAGCGAAGCTTTGCCCTAATCACTTATCAGCCAGAATTTTTTGTACTTCTTCATTTATGTTTATCCTTTCTACTGGGAAGGTTGAACCTCTCTCACTTTTGTTGGAGTAAGTGATTAGCACAAAACATTGCATATTTTTATGTACATTTACATCCCTTTTATGTTTACTTTTGTGGTTAAAATGAGTGGAATTACACTGTTCGAGCTTTTAATGGAGTTTTGATATCTTTGTAGAAAAAAGGGGTTAAATGATGATAGTTAAGCCCTCTCATGGTGTTCAAGATGAATGGAGTTGAGATTGAGGTTTGATGAGAGCTCACAAGGTGAAGGAACCAAGAAATCACCAAAACAAGGAAAAACCTACTGGTAGGCCCTATCGGTAGGTTTTAGCTACTGGACCCGCACCTACCGCAAACCTATTGGTTGATTTTGCTGAAATAGCTCAGAATCTACATCTCAAGCTCTGCAACTTTAGGGGCCCCACCAAGCATTCTCCCACTTGTCCCTGACATGCCCTGCACACAGACATCCCCTCATACACTCATGCTTGGATTTTTGGAGTTGGGGACATTAATGAGGAGAGAGGAGAGAGAAGATGATGGGTGTGCAAGGTATACTTGAACTAGGATGTCCAACCCACTCCTTGGCAGCCCCTATTGATTGGAATCGCATCACATAGCTAGGGGACACTCCATGGATGTTTTTTGAAAGATCATACACCAATATACACCATTATGCAATATACATTGTAATATAGAGAGAGAAAGACCAAAGAAGAAGATGAATAGTGCCAGAGAGAAAAGTTAAAATTTTTGCATTTTCTTCCATACATTGTCTTGAAATCTCTTGTGAGAAAATTGTAAACTTCATTTAATGTCTATAATTCTATTCACTACAAGTTCATTTCAATTTTAATCTTTCATTTTAGCTTTCACCATTAATGCTATGAAGTTCTTCATTTTCAAGCTTTAAGATGGGTATTAAATGCACTTTCCTATAGTTACGTTTTCTTGCATTAACTTAGCTTCAACCTTCATTTCTCTACAATGTCCTTCCATTACATTATTGTCTTTGCTTTCATTATGAGTAGCTAAGTTTTTAAGTTGGCTAATCCAAGGGAGACCTCCTCTTGGGTATGCCATTTCAACTCATCTTCTTTCCTCCTTTCAGTGTATGATGGATTGGTTTGACTGGGTCGAGTGTGGACGTGGTTGTGAGTCTTTGACATCCCGTAGACTTGTCATGGGTTATGCTTGGATCCTCACTTCCATTTTGTCCCGCGCTTCTCACAAATCAATCGAACATCTAGGCACCATTAGAGGAAGGTTTCCAGTTGATTTGGCTTTCCTATTGGAGTGAACCCTACGGATTAGCCAACACTTATTTTTCATCACAATTCCATCAAGATATAAACAAATCAAACTCAAACAATAAAATATTTTTACACTTTTCCTTTTTCCAAAATCACCTCTAACACGATTCACCTCCTTCCCTAAGGAGATGACCTTGCAATTCAATTTCCAAGTAAAACATGACACACAAAAGTCTCTCTGCGCTTGGGGAGCATTTTTGTTCACACACACACACATTTGATTGTACCACATTATTCCGTTTCCCCATTTCTTGCATCATTCAGAGGGAGAGTGACATTCCCCCATTCCTATAAGCCATACACACAACGAGGGATGATGTTTGGAGATTAGGGAGTACAACAAAAACCATCAAGCAGTAAGGCTTTTGAATGGTTCACCTTTGGGTTTACTAGGGTCTAGTCCTTTGTCTTTGTCATCTTCATTGTCACAAGCATCATTAGATTCTTTTGAGTTAAGCATAGCAAATAATAATAAAAAGACCAATGGGCCTTTGGTCTGATAGTAGTCCTTACCTTGTGAAGACTTCGCCTTCCTAAGGTTAAAGGTTCAATTCCCTCTCCCCCTTCCCCTCCCAAAATAATAATAATAATAACAATAAAAAAGAACAAGTGGTAGTTTAGAACATCCGACATTTAAGAGAATACTTGCATCCCACACGCACTAGTGTCCTATCATGTTTTGCTTCTTCCACTAATACTCCAAATTTTAACTTTAAAGTAGGGACAATACAACTTTTACTACAGTTTCATGGTCTTGAGTTTGAAAACCCTTATTTGCATATGAAAGAATTTGATGAAGTATGTGGTGCATTGAAAGATATTTTTGAAATGGCTCAGTTCAAAATTTTTCCTTTCTCTTCGAAGGATAAGGATAAACAGCGGATAAATTCTTTAAAAGGTCAATCTATTCCAAGTTGGCAAGTTTTGAAAACCAAATTTTTCAAAAAAAAAAATTCCTGTGCACCGCACTAATGCATTGAGGCGTCAAATCATGAATTTTTTTGTAAAAGGAGAAACTTTTTATCAATGTTGGGAGAGATTTAAGGATCTTCTCCAAGCTTGCCCAAATCATACATTTGAGAGTTGGACCTTAGTTGATTTATTTTATGATGCCCTTCCGTCTGCACTACGTCAGTTTGTTGAAATGATAGCCCATCTGCACTAATGTTGTGTCTTCAAAACCTTCTTTGAGTCAAGTGCAAGCAATTACACACTAAGAAGTGGAAAGGTGATTGACAAGACCATTATAGCAAAAACCCTTGAGCCAATAGCTTAGTCAATCCCTATAAAAGAACCAATTGAGCTTGAATCTTTGATTGAAAAGGAAACAGAGTTTCCAAATGAAGAAGAAAAATCAAGTTCAGTTCCCTTACCTTTTTCTCTAAGAGTCAAGAAGCCTTAACCATTGAACAATCTTGCTAAAATCTTCGAGTTGTTTAAGCAAGTAAAGCAGAACCACCAGAGCCACAAGTAGAACCATTCCCAAGAAGTGAAGACTTTTAGCCACTGGAGGAGCTCCAACAACTAGAGGAGTAGCCTTATATTCTAGTTGATGACATGAATGACCACTAGATTCTGTTAGGACTAGAGACTAGCATCAGCCAGTTGAATCAAAGGATGGCTAGCTACAAGGAGAATCATAATGAGATCCTGAGACTACTTCAAGGATTGTACGGTGGAGGCCCTTCAGCTTAGTGACTAGAGTTTTTGAAGTTTCTATGCTCTTTCTACTTTCACCAAACTTTTTGCTTATGCAATTTTTTTCAGTTTTATGTTTTGGATAGTTGTTTGGATTTGGTTTTGATTAATATGGTAGTTTATGATTTTGCTAAATTTTATTGTGTTAGGATGCCTATTTCATATAATTCACAATAAGAATTATGTTATCATTCTAACGCTTTGCAGGGATAATCCTAACCAGATTACGCGGGATTTTCATACATTGATTTTGCAATATCATTATATTTTCATAGAAACTCATCATTCTAAGCATGTAAAAATTCCTTATTGTGAAAACCTTTTGAAATACTAAGATCTTTTATGAAGCTTACATATATGGTGGAGATATAAGCCTGTATGCAGATTTTGAGCCAATCCTCCTTGTAGAGATTTTTCACATTTACTCAAGTAAGAGTTTCAGTTCAGTTGTAATACTTCTTTAAATAATCTCATTAACTTTGTTGGTTAGCACTCATTGAATAACATGGTTAACATTTTCCTTTAAATTATAGGTGGAAATTATGCCTGTGTATGAATTCTTGAAAATGATCTTAGGCCATTCGAGCGTTAGCCATTTGTTTTGCAAAACTGTATCCCTAGTAAGCTGTGATTGAGCCTAAATAAAAATTTCTTTTCTTGAACCCGTCAGTTAACCGAGCCACAGAAAATATATATTGATTGACCCTTGCTATCTAATTTTCTTGCACCCTCTCCTAATAAAAGCATTATACCAAAAAGGAAGAAAAGAAAATGTTGATTATGGTTCAAGAACGAAAAGAAAAAGGGAAAAGAAAAAAAATATATGTGAAAGAAACAAAAGAGAAGAAGGAAAAGAAAAGCAAGGAAGAAAATAGCCAAGGAATTGAAAAAATATGATTCAAAAGAGAAATGTGAAGTATGATTTGTGGAAATTTTGTAAAAATAGGAGAGATGTGTGCTACATTAATTAAAAAAGGATAGTATTTGAATATCTTTGACATTGTTTCTTTAAACCATTACTCTTGGTCACGTTATAACCTTGATAAATTCCTTTTTGATTCCAGAAAGCATGCACATGTATGATTTCCACCTATTCATTAAAAAGGGACAGTGCTAATAATGTTGTTTGATGCAGTGTTAATATTCTTTCATGAGATTATGTCAATTTCCAATTCTATTCAAATAACCTTCTTTTGAGATATTACATGTGCTATTACTTTGCCTTGATAACAATATTTTTATAACTTGTAATTTTTGAGTGATAGTGTTGAAAACTTGAATGTATTCTTTGCTAAGTGATTTCTAGGAAAGGACTGACATCAAGGCTAATTCTTGTACAATAGAGTAAAGGATTGTGATATTTCTTAAGTGTTTTTGAAATAAATAAATCCCTAAACACACGAGTTTTTCTGAAAATATATAGAATAGTGTTACAATTAATGTGTGTTACTCTTATAGTAATCAGGGGAAGGGAAGTATCCTAGCAATAGAATGGAATGGTGATTTAATTTTTATTTGTGAAAAATATAAATTACATAATCCTAACCATTGAAGTTTGTAGGTATCTTCACTGAAAACCTTCACGAGACAAAACTCGTCCACTAGGGATCACCAAGAGGTTTAACAACTTGTTGTATATGCTGAATATAATCTTGAAATCTATGAAAGTGATTTTATTTTCTTTGTTTACTAGGGAATAGTAATGTTTGGTTGGGGGTGTGATTAACCCTAAATAGTGTGTAAATGAATTAAGATTTAGGATTAATTGAGTATGTAAAGTAGGTATAAGTGATTAATTTATAAAGTATTAGGGTTAATGCGTAGTTTGTACATTTTGCAGGGTTTCAAGCATAATTATGGAAATTCAAGGGGATAGATGTGCAGAGGCTAAATAGAGCACGAGAGCAAAGTGTAATTATAAGTCAACAAAGTCAAAGAAGGAGGTTGCCAAGCAAGGAATTCCAAAGAGGTGCCACCATCCAGACAGTGGTGGCGGCGTCAGGACGGTGCTTAAACCACCTCAGATATCTCTCCTCTCCCATTGGTCCACTTGAGCAACAAAATACCCTGATTGGTTTGTCTAGGTGACTGCCGCCTTGAAGCACCTCTCCAGTGTCTATAAATACCTGAGTTCAACCATTTTTTTAAGGGATTCGTTGGAGTTCAGTCTAGTGCAAGAAAAAAGAAAGGAGAGAAAGAAAGAAAGAGCAAAGCCTTGCCCTAAACACTTCTTAGCCAAAATTTTTTGTACTTCATTTATGTTTATCCTTTCTACTTGGAAGGTTGAACGACTCTCACTTTTGTGCCCTAGCTGGTAATAAGAGTGACAGTGTTTCAACTATTCTTTAGAGAAGGAAGTTGTGTTTTTTTTTACCGATTGTAATGATATTATCTCACTCCTATTGCTCGCTTATAGCAATGAGGTTGGAGTATTCCATTTATACTCTTCAGTGAAGCGTGAATGCATGTATGATATTGTTTAAATTATGAAAATGTCGGATGTTTTGTTTATGCATCAATGTTTATAACTTACTTAATTGAGGGATGGTTACTATTATAATATGCTCATGATTATGAACACCAAGCAGAACTTAACGCTATAAACCATACTATCTATAATTACTATGTATTTCATGCATGATACGATGATGCACGTAATTGGAATTTATGTAACAGTCGGGAGATTGGTTATAGATGGGTTAAATCATGACATAGCCAATGCTTTTAATTTAATGCATAAATTAGAACTCCGTTTTCATTGAATCATTAACCTGCGGATTGAATAGTAGGAGTAAACCTTTTGAATGGTTCAACTTCAGGTTTACTAGGGTTATTTGATTATTGCATGGTACATAGACTTTCTGACTAACCTAACTAGTTGTTGGCTATGGTTCAGTTATACATCAAACCTACTGGATAGCTTTTCAGTAAAATGGGAGTTAATTGTTGTAAGTTGATATTTTCATAAACAAACAATACAAAACATGTTGGATCTCTGAACTAAAGAGTACCTTTTATCATTGTTATACAAAGTTTTAGTGAAGTGTTTATTTGATAATTCTAAGCTCACACTAGCTATTTCATGCACACTACACACACAAGACAATTTTACCGTTTCCTATTTTGAATACCAAAAATTAGATCCTAATGGGTTCAACCTCAGACTTAATTGAGAAATATTACAATTTGACCTCTTATACTTGGGTGTACGGTATAAATCAGGTCAGATCAATTAGGTTAAAATGAAATTGGTGATTAATCTATTAATGACTCCTAGATGTTTTTCAAACAAATGTTCTTCTAAACCTTTATTGTGTTTTGAAAGAATAATTGGACTCTATTTGAGCAACACCCTTTAATACTTAATAGGACAAGTTTTTGCATGATTTCTAGCTTAAAAACTAGTAGGGAACACCCTCTTCCCATTGGCCTTTGATTAGAGCAGTCTTTGAATAGTAAGGGATAAAGTGAAGAAAGGCTAAAAGAGTGGGTGGTAGAGACCAGCTCTTGGTCTTTCTCAATCCGCTCGAGCAGTCTTGAGATGGCTCAAGTGATCCTGAGGCCGCTCAAGCAGTCTGTGCTTTTCTTTTATGGTTAAAATTTTTCTTTCATTCCAGTAGCAAACGATCTCTAACCGCGCTCTCTCTACTCGAGCGGTTATTTACAAGTTTTATGCCTATTTCAAGCCTATAAATAGAGGGAGCCTTCCCAAGCTAGGGTATCTCTTTTGTAAGCTTATTTTTAGCCTCTCAAACCCTTACGAGATCATTAAAAAACCCTAAATCCCAAAGATCCAAAGGTTAAACCCATCTTGATACTATAATTCAACGTAACACCTTTGGAAAAAAATATCTAGATAAAAGGTCTCCTGAACCCTTTGGAAGAAGTTTATATCGGGAATCTTGTGTGCATCCTAGGATTGCTTGATACCTAAAAGATCCACGCGGTGGTGAGTTCAAGTTAAACAATCCATAAAGTTGAACATAAAGTTTTGGCGGAGAGTTTTATTGAAGAAAATGAGCATCCAACCATGGTATTAGTCGAGGTATAAGTCTTAAGCACTTGTAAACTAACTTTGGAATAGTGGCTTAGGCTTTGGTGACAAAGGTTTTTGTGTCAAAAAAATTGCTTGTATAATCTAACGAGGCTACTATCAAATATTTACCCATGGGTGGGGCAAGCTTTTCTATTCTAGTTCATGGTTTCTCTTGGCTATATGGTTCTTCCGAGGGGGAGATCGAGCCTCAAGAAATAGTGAATGGTCTTATCAATACATAAATATGTAATTTCTTAGGAATTTCAGTTGTGCTCTTTCCCTAGCCCCTTCTCATCAATGGACTCTTGAAGTATACAAAGGATTGCGGTTCATTCTAAAAAATCCTATATACACCTATAATTTGATGCACACAATAGCACTATGCGTTTGATGTTTTGATTGGAGCATTGACTATATTTATAGTAGTTTGTTTGGTTGTTATTTCCTTAAATGGGATCACTGTGTGAGATTGAGTGTTAATCATAAAATCTAAAATTTCATAACATCAATCTACATGGCTTTTAGGGTTGTTCTTATGTAAAAGGGGTTCTAAATACTAATTGTTCAATTAATTTGAGAAAAGGTCATTGTGGTGGACATATGTTAAATTTGGTGTACATTTGAGAGTAAAATTGGATTAACCTACTCACCCCTTCCCCCTCTGAGTAGTGTCATAATTTTTGTAAGTATAATCATGAGAGAAGATCCATTCCATATAGTAAGTTTCCTTACAATTTGCTTTAGGCTAAGTGTAGCATGCTATATCTTAGCAAGGTAACCCTATAAGGGCCATTTGGTTCACTGGATTGGGGGGTTAATGTTTAGGGTTTGGGTAAAATAACTTAGGAGGCCCACATTTTTCATGTTTGGCAATATTTTCCCTCGACATGATTAGGAATTTGGATCCAGAATAATCATTTCAGATAACCCTATAGACAAGTAGTTATTAAAACCCAACATGGGTGGTATGTCGTACAATAAATCAAACACTTCATTGGATGACTAATAATTTTTTTTGAAACACTTCCATAACTGCATAAAGTTGCATCTAATTTGATGTCAATTTATGGGGGCCACATTTTTCTTTTATTACTATCCAACTATTCCCAAACATGGGATAGGAAAAATATATAGTGTTATAGATGTCTTGTATTACAAGTATTAGATGGAGTATTGATTTGTGTTTGTCTTGGACACAAACTCTTGGAAGTCTTCATCACATGGAAGGCTATTGGCTTAAAATACTAATTTGAGGCTACATGGATTAAGTGCTGAAAAGTCTAACACGTGATGAACTTGTGAATGCCATTTTGTTTTGCTTCGTGACCTCTCTACCATGCTAAAATAGGATTAATTCTCCCTTTGTCTAGAGGCTTGGTTATGGTGCATAGATAGAGCTTCAATCTACCTTTTCCATTGATGTCGTCGAATATTTCTCTTCAAGGAAATTCGAATTTGCTCTATTTTGGATCTTTTTCGCGTGAAGGAGTTTAGGAAACTATTTATATTGTAATAGTGTTAGAGTAGTGATACATTCTCTTGTTGTTTGTTGTCAAGAATGGTTTTGTAATCTTCAACCTTTGATAGTAAAATCTTACCGTTGTGTTTCATTCGTGGATGTAGGTTTGCTTGTTTAGACCAACCATGTAAATTTTTGTGTTCTTATTTTTGTATTTCATTTTGCTATTATTTAGTTTTTGGCCTTAGTTCATGACAAACTAGTATCAAAGCTTTGGTGTCAGAATGGCTAAAGCAAAATTTGAGATAAAAAAATTTGATGGTCAAAACAATTTCAATTTGTGGCAAATTAAGATGAAGGCATTGCTTCGTCTGCAAGGTTTGGCAAAGGCCATTGATGGATATCTATCCAAGAAGATAGATCAGACTAAAGTTGTTGATATTAAAGACAAAGCTCACAATTTAATTCAGTTATCTATCGTTGATAGTTCTTCATGAGATCATCGGTGAAGACAAAGTTGAAGGGCTATGGAAAAAATTTGAGGGTTTGTATATGAGGCAATCTCTCGCCAACCATTTGTATCTGATGCAACATGTGAATACACTCAAGATGAACAAAGGTATGCCAATTATTGAACATCTTGATGATTTTAAAAAAATTATCATGGACTTAAAATAGATTGATATTAAAATTATGAATGAAGATCAAGCCCTTATTGTGTTATTCTCACTACTTGATTTTTTTCATAATTTTGTTAATTCAATGTTGTTTGAGAGAGAATCTTATCTCCTTAGTTGATGTGAAGTCCTCTTTGAATTCAAAGGAGTTGCATACAAAATTAAATGGTAAAGGGAGTGATGCTCAGGCCAAGAGTCTATTGTGAAGGGACGTTATGGTAGTTCCTCTAATAATGACAAGGGTCTATCCATTGAGAGAAATTCAGATAAATGAAAAGGAAAATCTAGAAGAAATAGAATAATCTTGAATGTTTTCTATTGTCACCAAATTTGCCATTACAAGTGTGATTGTTTTAAGTTGAAAAATAAAGGAGGAAAGAAAAAATCAAGTCCTTCTGATGCTTCTATTGTTAATGGTGTTGTAGAAGATACTAGATTGTTTGGATAATGTCCTTACAGTTGTAGTCTCTAATTGACGTTTTAAATATGAATGGATTCTTGATTCGAGTTGTTCCTATCATATGTGCCCTAATAAAGATTAGTTTACCACCTATGTGTCAATTAATGGTGGTTCAGTATTGATGGGAAATAATATTGCTTGCAAGACTGTTGGAATAGTTACTATCTAGATTAGGACACATGATGGAGTTGTGAGGACTTTAACAGAGGTTCGGCATATTCCATAATTAAAGAAGTAGATTTTTTTTGCATACTTTAGATTATGTTAGTTATAGGTTGTCTTCTAAAGGTGGAGTTATGAAATTTGGAAGGGATTAATGGCCTCCATGTTATTTAGACTGATACTATGATTGGTTCAGCTAGTATGTCATCTTAAAAAATTTTAGGTTAAGATACTACCCAGTTATGACATATGCTTTTGGGCCACATGAGTGGGAGGATCATGGCAGTCTTACATAAACAAGGTTTGCTTAGCAAATCGAAAATTAGGAAAGATTTTTGTGGGCATTGTATCTTCGAGAAATAGTGCAAAGTCAAGTTCAGTACAATTATTCACAGGACTAAAGTTACATTTGATTACATTCATTCAGACCTTTAGGGTTATTCTCAGATTCTGTTGAAGGGTAGCTCTTAGTTCCTTTTTCAACTTTATTGATGATTATTCAAGAAAGGTTTTGGTTTATTTTCTGAAACACAAAAGTGATTTTTTTGTGAGTTTCAAGCAATGGAAGACTTTGATTGAAAAATAGACAGGCAAGAAAGTCAACCGTCTCCAATGTACTCCACAAGAAAATGGGGTGGATATGAATTTTTTGAAGAGATTATGTTGTACGCTATCTAATATAGGGTTGTTTAAGGATTTTTTGGCTGAAGCTGTTAGACTACTTGCTATTTGTATAATCGTTCTCCATCCACCACTATTGAGTTGAAGACTCAACATAAGGTATTGTCTAGTACTCCTGTTGATTATTCTGATTTAAGAATATTTAGTTACACTGTTTATTGTCATGTGAATGATGGTAAAGTTGAGCATATTGCTAAAAAGTGCATATTTATTGGTTATGCTAATCGTGTGAAAGGAATAGGTTGTGGTGTTCTTATCCTAAATCACCTAAGTTTATGGTCAGTTGGGATGTTGTATTTAATGATACTTTCATGTTTCATCCGAGAAAGGAGTTGTTCTGTAAGGAAAGAATAGAGTTATAGAGGTGGAACTACAAGTGGAAGCTTCACATAAACTACTTGAAAGTACTGTAGGTCAATCTATTACAAATTTGCATGATTCTAGTTTTGGTCATGATCCACATGAAGAGCAGTAGTATAGTATTGCAACTAGCAAGGAGAGGAGGCAAGTGAGATCCCCTCAGAAATATGGTTACACAAATTTGGTGACTTATGCACTTACTTTGGCAGAGGAGATTGGTGTTTTAGGTGCCTGCCACATGTCTAGAAGCTGTCATAGGGAGTGAGTCTTCACATTAGACCATTGCTATGACTAAAGAAATTGAATCTCTTTATAAGAACCAGACTAGGGAACTAGTGAAGTTGCCTAATGGCATGAAGATTGTTGGTTGCAAATGGGTCGTTAAGAAAAAAGAAGGAATTCTAGGGGTTGAATCTATAAGATACAAGGCATGGTTGGTTGCAAAGGACTACAATCAGGAAGAGGGTGTGGATTTCAATGAAGTTTTCTCACCAGTTGTGAAATATAGATCAATTTGTGTGTTGTTTGCCATGGTTGCTTCACACAGTCTAGAGCTTGAGCAACTTGATATAAAAATAGCTTTTCTACATGGTGAGCTAGAGGAAACTATCTACATGCATCAACCAGGGAGATTTATTTTCCAAAGTAAAGAAAAACATGTTTGGTTGTTGCAGAAATCATTATATGGTCTAAAACAGTCTCCAATAGAGTGGTATAAATGTTTTGACACCTTTATGGTAGATAATGGGTACTCTATGAGTACTTATGATAGTTATTTGTATTATAGGCAGTTGTCAGATGGTTCTTTTATATATTTGTTGCTTTATGTGGATGACATAATTATTGATACTAAGACCATGTTAGAGATTAACAAGTTAAAGAAATGGTTGAGTTCAAAATTTGAGATGAAGTAATTAGGTACAAAGATTCCCAGGGATAGAAAAGTAGGTATGTTGAATTTATCTCAAAAGAAATATATTGAGAAAGTTATTGAGCGATTTAGGATACAGAATTCAAAGCCCGTCAATACTCCAATTGCCGCTTTGATTAGCACAAAACATTGCATATATTGTATACTTGCTTTTGTCGTGAAATTGGGGAGAAATGCTTTTAATCCTCTTATTGTTGGAGTTTTGTGCAAATGCAGGTAAAGAGATGTAAATTGTTTGAGTTAGGACCCTATTGAAGTGTTTGAAGTTAATGAAGATGACGGGAGGGCTTAAAGGAAGGTTTGGAAGGTGAAGAAACCAAGAAAAATTCAAGTTGATTGAAAACCTTCCGGAAGGTTTTGCCTTGATCTGCCCTTTCACTATGCTCATTTAACTGTTCTTGCACAAACCTTCTGGAAGGTTTTGCCCAGTTTGCCTAGACAACCTGCAACTCAAGCTATGCCATTTGGGGGTCCCACTTACACTTCTCCAATTGGTCCCCTGACATCCCTTACACATCTAAAAGCCTCCCCTCACCTCTAGTTGGACTTTGAAGGCCTTGACATTAATGAGGAGGAGAGAGAAGAGCAAGGAAAAGAGAAGGGAAGGCTATGCTTGTCCTAGCCTGCAACATTCCATCTAATCAGTCCTCCTCTTGATGGGAGGACTATCACACACCTAAGGAGCTCTCTATGTAGGAAAATATGAATTCATTATGTATAATTCTGAATGTATTACATTATAGAGAGAGGAGCCCTAGGTAGAAGACATAGTTAGAGAGAGAAAATTGAAGTTTTTTACATTTCTTCCATCCATTTCACTTGTAATCTTGGTAAGGATCTTGTGAGCTTCTTTTATTGTCTTTAATGTCATTTATTTCTAATACATTTCAAGTTTAGTTCAGTATCTTAACTTTCACTATTAATGCATTCAAGTTCTTTATTTTCAAGATTTAAGATGGGTATTAAATGCACTTTCCTATAGTTTATGTTTTCTGGCATTAACTTAACTCAAATCTTCATTCTTTTACAATGTCTTTCCATTACATTATTGTCCTTGCTTTAAGGATGAGTAGCTAAGTTTTTAAGTTGGATAATCCAAGGGAGACCTCCTCTTGGATATGCCACAATTCATTTTCCTTTCCTCCTTGTAGTGTATGTTGATTAGGTTTGACTAAGTTGAGTGTGGACGTGGTTGTGAGTTCTTGATACACCATAGGCATTGTCACGGAATATGCTTGAATCCTTATCTCCAATTTAGTCCCGCATTTCTTATGAATCAATCGAACATCTATACACCATTGGAGGAAGGTCTCAAGTTGACTTGGCATTCCCATTGGAGTGACCCCTTCAGATTAGCCAACACTTGTTCCATTTTATTTTCTATCTCAAACAACAAATCATCAAACTCAAACTCAAAAGATTTTACATTTTTTACATTTTCACCAAAATCACCTTCAGCACGATTCACCTCCTTCCTTGAGGAGACGACCTTGAAATACGATTTTCAAGTAAAAAATGACACTCGAAAGTCTCCCTGCGCTTGGGGAGAACTTTTGTTCACACACACACACACACATAAATTTCATTCCACCACACATATTTTCCCACTTACATAATGCATATACACATCGAGGGTTCTTGTGTGGATAATTGGGAATACACATCGGTGAAGGCAAAGTGTTGAATCGAGAAGGTGATTTTCGGACAACAGAGGTAATTTTGAATCAATAATATTTCAAAATCACCTTGTGATGTTCATTATGGGCTGAGGTACGTTGCTCCTTGTATATACTTTTGTTTGTTTACATTTTCATTTGTAGATAGTTGTTATATATGGGGACGGGACGAACAAAATTGACTAGTTAGACAACCTTTGGGCCCCAATATGAACATTGACCAAGATCCATTCAAGGATGCGGGTGATAATTTTGAGAATGTAGATGCCAATCCAAACATGCAAAGGGGTGGGGGAGTGCCTAAACCTAGAATGCCTAATCCAAAAATGCAATTTCTGCCTCTTATGAATGAAGGCAACAACATCCACATTGAGCCTCCGGCGAGGTCAATGAGGGATTACCTTTAACCCACATGAAGCACCACACTCTCATGCATCCTTTTACTGGTCCAGGCTCATAGATTCCGAGTTAAGTTAGGGATGTTGCAACTCCTTCCCACATTGCAGGGAATTGAAAAGGAGAACCCTTATTTGCACATAAAGGAGTTCGAGGAAATGGTTGCAACATTCCTCACCAATCATGGAATGGAAGACATAGCTATGATGAAATTGTTCCCCTTTTTTCTGACAGATAAGGCAAAAATATGGCTTAATTCCTAAAAGCCTCGATCTATCACATCTTGGACTCAAATGCTCTATGAGTTTTTAAACAAATTTTTCCCAGTGCCTAAAACCACCGCTTTAAAAAAACAAATTCAAAACTTTTCAGAGAAGTCCAATGAGAAATTCTACCAATGTTGGGATCATTACAAGGAATTGCTACAATCCATTCCACACTATGGATTTGAACCATGGCAATTGGTGAGTTTGTTCTATAAAGGAATCACACCAGGCCATCGACAGTTCATTGATATGATGTGTAATAGGGAGTTTTTGAAAAAATATCCCGATAAGGCCTTAGAATACTTTGATATATTGGCACATAATGCACAATCATGGGACATTACGGATCCCATTGATGTATCGAGGTCTTATCCTCAAGGTAGTAATCAAGCACATGGGGGAGGGATTTATGATTTCAGGGATTGGGAAGACTTGCTTTCAAAAATTGCCAAGTTATCACGGAAAGTTGAGAGTCTTTGGGTCAATAGAAGGCACGAGGTATCCAATGTTGCAAAGACCGAGGACTCTTGCTCAATTTTTGAGAGTGTGGAGCATTCCATATTAGAATGCCCCAACATTCCGGCACTTAAGGAAGTGTATCACAAGAAAATCAATGCCTTTAACCAAACAAGGTAATCATTCTCCCCTCACTCAAACACTTACAATTTGGGTTGGAGTAATCACCCAAACTTTAGTTAGAGAAATGAGAATCTCACTCTTCATGGTTCTAATTTCTATACCCTCCATGCCTCCTAAGCAAGGTCACTACCAAGGTCAAGGGCAAGCGTCTAACCCTCAATACTTCGGGTTTAATCCGCAAGGGTATTCGTAAAACCCCACCTCCACAAAATTTCTCCCAAGGTCCACCTCCAAAAAAATTTAACCAACAAAGACCATCCAACCCATCCACATACCAACCTCCTCAAAAAAGGAGTTTGGAGGATGTGGTTCATTCCTTCATTCAAAGCCAGATTACCATCAATGATTGAAATGCCCCTGCTTGTAATGACATTCGGGCCCAACTCACAAAGTTGACCAATTCCATGGGGGCATCACAACAAGAGAAGGGGAAATTCCCTGCTCAACCCTAACAAAACCCTAGAGGCTAACATGTCATTGGGTCATCCGAACCCTCTAATAAGAGTTGTGAGCAACTTAAAGCGGTCACCACCCTTCGAAGTGGCAAAAAAATTGATAAGACTGTTGTGCCAAAGGTCTCACCCAAGGCCACATTCCCAATAGAAAAAGAGATCAAGGGTGACACTGAGGGGGGGGGTGAGATATTCAAGCAACTCCATGACATGGTAAAGCAAATATTATGATATGTTCAAGGTGGCTAACTATTATGATATAATTGAGATGTTCAAGCAGGTGAAAATCAACATTCCACTCCTTGACGTGGTAAAGCAAATTCCATCCTGTGTAAAGATCTTGAAAAAATTGTGCACAATGAATAGAAAACTCAATGTCTACAAGAAGGCATTCCTCACCAAGCAAATGAGCTCAATCTTGAGGACAAACACCCCACCAAAGTTTAAAGACCTTGGCAGCCCTACCATTGCCATAAAAATCAAGAATTGTTGGGTGAAGCAAGTGTTGCTTGATTTGGGGGCTAGTGTCAACCTCCTACCTTACTCGGTGTACAAGCAACTCCATCTTGAAGAGTTGAAGCCAACTTCAATCACTCTTCAATTGGTGGATCGGAGCATTTGAACACCTAAGGGAGTGATTGAAGATGTTTTGATTCAAGTGGATAACTTTTATTTTCCTGTTGATTTCATTGTGCTTGAGACTCACCTTGTTGCTAACCCTTGCTCCCAAATCCTTGTTATATTAGGAAGACCATTCCTTGCTACCTCTAATGCTATTTTTAATTATAGGAATGGTCTCATGAAGCTTACTTCTAATGCTATTGTTAATTGCAGGAATGGTCTCATGAAGCTTACTTTTGGGAGTATGACTATGGACTTCAATGTGTTCAATTTGAAAAAATAACCGGGGGATGATGTGGAAGTGCACGAAGTCAATAGGATTGACACCTTGGTGGAGGAACACTTGGAGTTGCTAGGCATACTAAAGTTGGAAGAAGAGGAGAATGTTGATATAAAGGAAGTTGATGAGCAAGAGAAATTGGATAGTTTGAAAGGGGTAGAAAAGTGGACCCTTACATTTGAGAAGCTCCCACACCAAGGCAATAAGATTTTCCCATCACATGAGCAAAAGCCCAATTTGAAATTGAAACCACTACCATCCTATATGAAGTATGCATATCTTGGGGAGGACAAGACCTTTTCGGTGGTGATTTGCTCTACCTTAGATGCAAAGCAAGAAGAAGATCTCTTGGAAGTGTTGAGAAGGCATAAAGGGGCGATTGGTTAGACAATGAAACGTCCCAGAAATGACCTGAAAATTCACCTTTCACATACTTACAGATTTTTTGTTCACAATAGTGCAAATTATGTGAATTTTGAAAAATTTTGTTAAAATATCTGAATGTTGATCTGTATTCTCTTATTATTAGTGTTATGGGTTAGTTGATACATTGACCTTTGCTTTGAATTTGGTATACATGAGCACATTATAGAGATTCATCATATGCTTGAGTATCACATATGCGTTTGCTTTTAAACTCAACTTTAATGGCACCTTACGGATTGAGTTCACATTTTTGCGCTTGACATAAATAGTAGAGATGAGTAAGAACCCATGAGAGCTTTAGTGTCAATCCTTGTTGGAGGGGACTTGCATTTACTCAAGGAACAATTCGTCAAATTTCAAATTTGTTCAATAGTCTCATTATGCTTGTTTCGGTTAGGTGCATCTGTATAGTGATTGACTTGTCTTGAAATGCATAGTGCTCCTCCATGCTTATCTAGAGGTGATCTTAGGCCATTTTTGAATATTTTGAGCCTTAGTTTTTTTCTTGTGAAAATATTATCCTAGTGCCATGATCGAGCCTTAATTAAAATTTGTTTCTATGCCACACAATTGACCAACCCAGTGAAAAATGATAAATATCTATCTCACCTTGGTTGTTCCTAGAGCTGAATATGAGTGATCGTAAAAGAGAAGGAAGCATGGTGTGGAAACTCAAATAAAAGGGAGGAATGATGTTGAAACTCAAGGAGTTGAATGTAAAAAGAATGAAATCCAAGAAAAGGAAGTTGAGGGGTGAGAAGAAGAAAGAATGATCAAAAGAAAAGGAAAATGTTAAGGAAAAGAAAGAAAAGAATCAAAGAGTATGGTGATGGTGTAAGAATAAAAATCCCATGAAAAGGGAGATATTTTTGAAATAAAATTCTTTTATTCAAAACAACCCTCTTTGTTATCCTATATCCTTTGTTTCTTTTGCCTTTGAGGAGGTCAAGGGCTACAATTTGGCCATGTGTCATGAATTTTACAAGAAGTTGTTAGTGTTTGGTGAAGATGGTGGTCGATTAAGGACTAATCTGAAAGGGAAGGTATTTGAGGTGACTCCAGACACCATTGCTACAGTGATGAGATACGAGAGGCCTCCCCCGACTAACCCAGTCTACCCACACAACGTGGATGGGGGTAGGACTCTTGCGGACTATGTGGCACTCATATGAGGACCCAACCACGTTCAAGGGAACAACGTTGGTTGGGGGCATCAAACATGCATACGGGGTTATGAATAAAGTGCTGAATTACAACTTGATGCCTCGGGGTTCGGAAAAGAACCCAAACATTGAGAAGTTGGCCTTGCTCCATGCCTTCATGATTGGGGTGCCTATGGATGTGGCATATCTGATACGGGAGGAGATGAGGGAGTTTGCCTAGGCTGCAAAGCCAAAGGAAAATCTCCCTTTTGGCAACCTCGTCACCCGTCTCTGTGACTTGGTTAAGGTGAAACATTATGCTCATGATACACTGCTCCCCTAGAGATTGAAGCCAGAAGGAAGTCCAGCAGTCAAAAGAGGGCTGCCAGGATTGGGTTGAGAGACCTAGGGCTAGAGAGCCAGATATATCAGTTGTCAGGCCATCTATTTCAACACCTCCACCACCTACTCTTGCTCTTGCCCGTACCATACCTCAGCGCTTGGATGCATTAGATTCCACTATGCACGGCTTGTCGATCATGGTTATGAGGCTCTTCCAGCACACATTCCCTGGTGAGCCCATCCCTAGAGGACCTCCACCGTAGCCTGTTGGACCCTTAACCACTGCTCCTGTGCCCTCCATAATTGTCGAGGTGGAAGAGGAGGAGGAGGAGGAGTTAAAGTCACAGACTGAGGATGAGGATGCATTTGATGAGGAGGATGATTGAGGATTTTGTATTTTGCTTTGAATTTTGATTGTACATAGCCAGGGGTTCTAGTGTCTGTTAGTAGAAGCATCTTTAGGTTTTGGTCTTTTTTTGGAACTTGAACCCATTGTAAAGAACTTTTTGAAATGATTAATGAAATACCACATTTGTCTTGTGTATCATTGTCTAAAGCTATTTATGTAATTGCAATGTGATTTATGCATTTTGAGTGTTTGGATGTTTGTTTGAATGATGGATTTTGTTTTAATTTATAGTTCGTAGTTTGAAATAATGTTTGCTAGGGACTAGCAAAGCTCAAGTTGGGGGGTGTGATTAGCACAAAACATTGCAGATATTATATACCCTTTTATACTCGATTTTGTTGTGAAATTGGGGAGAAATGATTTTAATCCTCTCATTGTTGGAGTTTTGTGTAAATGCAAGTAAAAAGATGTAAAAGGTTTGACTTAGGCCTCTACTGAACTGTTTGAAGTCAATGAACATGAAGGGAGGGCTTAAAGGAAGGTTTGGAAGGTAAAGACACCAAGAAAAATTCAAGTTGGTTGACAACCTTCCGGAAGGTTTAGTCTACTGCAATGAACTTTCTGGAAGGTTTTTCTCACTGGAATGCTCATTTAATTGTTCTTGCACAAACCTTCTAGAAGGTTTTGCTCAATTTGCCCAAATTGCTTGCAACTCAAGCTCTGTCATTTAGGGGTCCCACTTACACTTCTCCAACAGGTCCCCTGACATCCCTTACATGTCTACAAGCCTCCCCTTAGCTCTAGTTGGACTTTGGTGGCCCTGGCATTAATGACGAGGAAAAAGAAGAGCAAGGAAAAGAGAGGGGAAGGCCATGCTTGTCCTAGCCTACAATATTCCATCCAATCAGCCCTTCTCTTGATGGGAGGCCTGTCACACACCTCAGGAGCTCTATATGGATGAAAATAGGGATTCATTATGTATTATTCTGAACGCATTACATTGTTAGAGAGAGAAATATTAAGATTTTTACATTTCTTCCATCCATTTCACTTGTAATCTCTAGTAAGGATCTTATAAGCTTCCTTTATTGTCTTTAATGTCATTTATTTCCAGTACATTTCAATTTTAGTTGAGTATCTTAACTTTCACCATTAATGCATTCAAGTTCTTCATTTTCAAGCTTTAAGATGGGTATTAAATGAACTTTCCTATAGTTTATGTTTTCTTGCATTAACTTAGCTCAAATCTTCATTGCTTTACAATGTCTTTCCATTACATTGTTATCCTTGCTTTAAGTATGAGTAGCTAAGTTTTTAAGTTGGCTAATCCAAGGGAGATCTCATCTTGGGTATGCCATTTCAACTGATTTTTCTTTCCTCCTCGTAGTGTATGTTGATTCGATTTGACTAGGTTGAGTGTGGACGTGGTTGTGAGTTCTTGATACACCGTAGGCATTGTCATGGGGTATACTTGAATCCTCACCTCCATTTTAGTCCCACGTTTCCTATAAATCAATCAAACATCTAGACACCATTGGAGAAAGGTCTTGAGTTGATTTGGTATTCCCATTGGAGTGATCCCTTCAGATTAACCAACACTTGTTCCATTTCATTTTCTATCACAAACAACAAACCATCAAACTCAAACTCAAAAGATTTTACATTTTTTAAATTTTCACCAAAATCACCTTCAACATGTTTCACCTCCTTCCCTAAGGAGACGACCTTGGAATACGATTTTCAAGTAAAACACGACACTCGAAAGTCTCCCTGCGCTTGGGAAGCACTTTTGTTCACACACACACATACATTTCATTCTACCACATACCCATTTTCTCATTGCTTGAATTGAACCCGAGTGAGAGTGACACTCACCCACTTATGTAATCCATATACACATTAAGGGTTCTTGTGTGGATAATTGGGAGTACAACAGAAACTATCAAGCACGCTCACTTTAGGCTTTCAAATGCTTTATCACCACAGAGTGAGAATGAGGAGTAGTTTATGTCTTGTGTTCCTTATTCTAGTGAAGTTGGGACCATCATGTATACTATGGTTTGTAGTTATCCAGATATTTCAGAGACAATTAGTGTGGTTAGCTGGTACATTGCTAATCCTGAGAAGGTTGACTGGTAGGCTGTGAAATGGATACTTCATTATTTGAGAGGCACTATAGATGTTGTCTTAGCCTTTGGTAGAAGAGATAACATCGACCCCACAGTTATTGGTTATGTTGATTCAGATTATGGTGGTGATCTTGATAAGATGAGATCTCTAACAGGTTATGCTTTTACTCTATTTGGGTGCACTGTAAGTTGGAGGGTGGTCCTACAATCTACAGTTGTTTTGTGTAACACGGAGGCATAATGTAACACCCCCCCCACTACCCAGCAAGATATTGTCCTCTTTGGCACAGGGTCACGGAACACCGTTCTCCTCCCCTGCCCTCAAGGGTTTGTTCCTCCCAGGGGTTCCCTGGGAAAAGGCCTCTTGCAAGGTAAGGGCTGAAGGCTTACTTATAAGCCCAGCAACTCCCCCTTCTGTAACCGATGTGGGATACCAGGATCTCACAATCCACCCCCCTCAGGGCTGCACGTCCCCGTGTAGCTAGGTCACGGACTACCGTTCTCCTCCCTCCTACACGCTAACCCGTGCAGGGCCCCACACTCGGCACCGCCAAGGGGTCGGCTCTGATACCATTTATAACACCCCCCCACTACCCAGCAAGATATTGTCCTCTTTGGCACAGGGTCACGGAACACCGTTCTCCTCCCCTGCCCTCAAGGGTTTGTTCCTCCCAGGGGTTCCCTGGGAAAGGCCTCTTGCAAGGTAAGGGCTGAAGGCTTACTTATAAGCCCAGCAACTCCCCCTTCCGTAACCGATGTGGGATACCAGGATCTCACAATCCACCCCCCTCAGGGCTGCACGTCCCCGTGTAGCTAGGTCACGGACTACCGTTCTCCTCCCTTCTACACGCTGACCCGTGTAGGGCCCCACACTCGGCACCGCCAAGGGGTCGGCTCTGATACCATTTGTAACACCCCCCCCACTACCCAGCAAGATATTGTCCTCTTTGGCACAGGGTCACGGAACACCGTTCTCCTCCCCTGCCCTCAAGGGTTTGTTCCTCCCAGGGGTTCCCTGGGAAAAGGCCTCTTGCAAGGTAAGGGCTGAAGGCTTACTTATAAGCCCAGCAACTCCCCTTCCGTAACCGATGTGGGATACCAGGATCTCACAATCCACCCCCCTCAGGGCTGCACGTCCCCGTGTAGCTAGGTCACGGACTACCGTTCTCCTCCCTCCTACACGCTGACCCGTGCAGGGCCCCACACTCGGCACCGCCAAGGGGTCGGCTCTGATACCATTTATAACACCCCCCCACTACCCAGCAAGATATTGTCCTCTTTGGCACAGGGTCACAGAACACCGTTCTCCTCCCCTGCCCTCAAGGGTTTGTTCCTCCCAGGGGTTCCCTGGGAAAAGGCCTCTTGCAAGGTAAGGGCTGAAGGCTTACTTATAAGCCCAGCAACTCCCCCTTCCGTAACCGATGTGGGATACCAGGATCTCCCACATCGGTTACGGAAGGGGGAGTTGCTGGGCTTATAAGTAAGCCTTCAGCCCTTACCTTGCAAGAGGCCTTTTCCCAGGGAACCCCTGGGAGGAACAAACCCTTGAGGGCAGGGGAGGAGAACGGTGTTCCGTGACCCTGTGCCAAAGAGGACAATATCTTGCTGGGTAGTGGGGGGGTGTTACAAATGGTATCAGAGCCGACCCCTTGGCGGTGCCGAGTGTGGGGCCCTGCACGGGTCAGCGTGTAGGAGGGAGGAGAACGGTAGTCCGTGACCTAGCTACACGGGGACGTGCAGCCCTGAGGGGGGTGGATTGTGAGATCCTGGTATCCCACATCGGTTACGGAAGGGGGAGTTGCTGGGCTTATAAGTAAGCCTTCAGCCCTTACCTTGCAAGAGGCCTTTTCCCAGGGAACCCCTGGGAGGAACAAACCCTTGAGGGCAGGGGAGGAGAACGGTGTTCCGTGACCCTGTGCCAAAGAGGACAATATCTTGCTGGGTAGTGGGGGGGGGTGTTACAAATTGTGAGATCCTGGTATCCCACATCGGTTACGGAAGGGGGAGTTGCTGGGCTTATAAGTAAGCCTTCAGCCCTTACCTTGCAAGAGGCCTTTTCCCAGGGAACCCCTGGGAGGAACAAACCCTTGAGGGCAGGGGAGGAGAACGGTGTTCCGTGACCCTGTGCCAAAGAGGACAATATCTTGCTGGGTAGTGGGGGGGTGTTACAAATGGTATCAGAGCCGACCCCTTGGCGGTGCCGAGTGTGGGGCCCTGCACGGGTCAGCGTGTAGGAGGGAGGAGAACGGTAGTCCGTGACCTAGCTACACGGGGACGTGCAGCCCTGAGGGGGGTGGATTGTGAGATCCTGGTATCCCACATCGGTTACGGAAGGGGGAGTTGCTGGGCTTATAAGTAAGCCTTCAGCCCTTACCTTGCAAGAGGCCTTTTCCCAGGGAACCCCTGGGAGGAACAAACCCTTGAGGGCAGGGGAGGAGAACGGTGTTCCGTGACCCTGTGCCAAAGAGGACAATATCTTGCTGGGTAGTGGGGGGGGGTGTTACAAATCCTGGTATCCCACATCGGTTACGGAAGGGGGAGTTGCTGGGCTTATAAGTAAGCCTTCAGCCCTTACCTTGCAAGAGGCCTTTTCCCAGGGAACCCCTGGGAGGAACAAACCCTTGAGGGCAGGGGAGGAGAACGGTGTTCCGTGACCCTGTGCCAAAGAGGACAATATCTTGCTGGGTAGTGGGGGGGGGTGTTACACATAATATATGGTAGTGTTACAGGTAGTAAAAGAAGCAATTTGGTTTAGAGGTTTGGTATGTGACTTGGGTTTGGAAAAGGAGGTGTCTACTATATTGTGTGATAGTCAAAGTGCAATACATTTGACAAAAAAATCAAATATATCATGAAAGAAACAAGGACATTGATGGTAGATATCACTTCCTTCGTGAGGTTATTACTCAAGGTATTGTCAACATGAAAAAGATTGATATATTGAAGAACACGGTGGATAATTTTACTATGCCAATACCCATGCTCAAGTTCAAGCATTGCTTAGACTTGATTGGTGTTTGCACTATTTTTTTTTTTTTTTGGTCATGGTGTTTGCAATATTTGAGTTATACCCTATGGGGTATTTGGCAAAGACAGTAGTTAAGTTCACTTTTGTTGGATGGCTTGATGGAATACAAGCCATGGTGTAGATTTGTTATAGATGACTTATTCCAATTATTAGATGGAGTATTGATTTGAGTTTGTCTTGCACAGGAACTCTTGGAAGTATTCTTCATATGGAAGAATATTGGCTTAAAATACTAATTTGAGGCCACATGGGATAAGTGTTGAAAGTCTAACACGTCATGGACTTGTTAATGCTATTTGTGTTTTGTTTGGTAACATCTTTGCAATGCGAAAATAGGATTAATTCTCCATTTGGCACTTGATTATGGTACATCGATAGAGCTTCGATTGACCTTTTGGCATTAGCATTGTTGACAATTTCTCTCCAAGGAAACTTGGATTGGCTCTATTTGGATTTTCTTCACATTAAGGAGTTTGGGACGCTATTTTTATTGTAATAATGTTAGAGTGATGATACATTCTCTTGTTGCTTGTTGTCGAGAATGTTTTTTAATCTCCAACATTTGATAGTGAAATCTTGTCGTTATGTTTCGTTCATAGATGTAAGTTTGCTTGTTGAGTCGAACCATGTAAATTTTTGTGTTCTTATTTTCTATTTCACTATATTATTATTTTTTATGATCTTATTTCAGAACACTTTGCTATCCAAACATATCCCAAACATTCAATTGTATGAGTTTGAATTGGTATACCTAAAGTGTGTCGGCGTACGTGGAGCCGTTGGTGGAAGTCCATGGATGTCGTGTCTGCTGGGTGTCTTTCGGTGGAAGTCCATAAAAACCCACCCCAATAAAGACCCAGAATTTATAAATGCTCATTGGATGTTTATATCAATGGTGGGTGTTTGGAATATCCTGATACATACGCATGACATTGCATGTGTTATTGGAGTAGGTGGAGGGCTTGGGTTGCATTGCATATATAAGTCTTACCTCATAACATGGCATAGTAGTGTGACATCATAACATGGCATAGACATTCATTTCTTGAAGTGGTATGTTCTTGTGTAAAACTCGAGAAAATTTGCATTTTTATGAAAAAGGGTAAAACGATAATTAGTCACTATAGTACAGGTTAAAAATTCAAAATTTTCTAGAACTCAGATGATAAAATGGACCTCATCGTTGGTTTTTTCTTGCAAAATTTAGCTACCCAGTTAATTTTCGTTGAATGCTAAGACAATCGATTTTTTTTTGTGATTTATGATGCAATCGGGTGTTGAATAACCAAAATAAACGCGATTTGATTTTATTTGCAAAACACAAAAAAAAAAAAAATTTAAATTTAGTTCAAATAAAATATATTGAACATAACATGGGACGAGATTTAATTGATTCATGATAAAATTAGATCAAGAAATAACAGGACTCTAGCACGTTGTGGGCTAAGTATCCAAGGAGATTTTTCTCCCTATTACCCAACAAATTTTGATAGAGAGAGAGGAGAAGAAGAGAGAGAGAGAAAAAATCAAGAGTTCTTTCATCTTCTTTTTGTGATCTAATGCCAACCATTCTTCAAAATCCTTCGGGCCCAGAAATAAAGTTGATCTAAGCGACGAGAGTTACGTCTATATACCAAAAATCGGGAATTTTTCCAAAGTCTCAAAGATGGGGTTTTTAATTGAATTGGGGAAAATTGGGCCTTACTACCGGTAGCATGGTGATTAGCTACCGATAGCATGATTCCAGAGGGCTTAATTACCAGTAGCAAGTACATGAGCTACCGGTAGCTCACTGGCAGTGGACAACTAGTGTTAGCTCTGACAAAGGGCTCAGCTACCGGTAGCATGTACACGAGCCACCGGTAGCTCCTCAAAAATTTTCAAAAATTCAAAATAACTTTGTCAAGCCTTGAACCCTTTTAGTTCAAAGGATGAAAATGGAGTAATATTAAAGAAAAATTGATGTATATTGGACCTTGGAATGGTCAAACGGTTGAAATGTATACAGGTTATATGTTTGGGAGTGCCAGGTACAAGGGAGACTCTGGCCAAACTCTATGTTGGTTACGATCACAGTGAAGGGGATGTTATGACTGGGTGTTGAACTATACGACATTCATGGGTACTTTCGCAGGTTAATGGGTGATCAATGGGTTGATAAAGGAACCCTAGTTTTAGGGGCGTCACATCTTTGATGAATGCTTGTTTGATTGTTGAATTGTATGTGAATATTTCTTATGTGTTTGGGTTAGGAAATAACCTCTTTAAGAGATAACCTATTGAGTGTGACTCACCCTTTCTAGAAATAACATTTCAGGTGTGGAACAAGCGCCAGTGAATGACTCTCAAATAGGTCCGTTCTGAGAAGAAGTTGGAGTGTGGCTTTAAGTTGTATTTTTGTAAATCAATTGTGTAATTAGTTTTGGATATGTAATGTTGTATAAAGGATTGTAAAATGAACTCATATGAACTATATTTTTGTAATTTTTGATCTTATATGAGTTTGGGTAAATGTTGTATGAGATTGGGTGAGTTGAAATTGAAAAAAGATTGAATTAGGGGAAAACTAGTCCCTAGTACTGGTAACACATTTCTAGTGGGTGCAAGTACCGCTAGTAGCTTGAGGTACTGGTAGCTCGCTCACAGAGGGCTTAGCTACCAGTTGCAAGTATACGAGCTACCAATAGCAAGTATACGAGCTACCGGTAGCTCCTCCACAATTTTTAAACATTTAAAATAACTTTGTTAAGGAGGATCGAGTAACCTCCAAATTTTAAGGCACAAAAACCATCTACTTTCATGGGAGGGGTGGATCCGATGGTGGCCGACCAGTGGTTCCAACAAGTGGATAAGATCTTAGACACTATGGAGATCACATCCGATGCCACTAAGATAAGGATAGTTGCATTCTAGCTTGAGGGAGAGGCCCATCTATGGTGGGATTAGGCAAAGGCCTCGAAGAACCTAGAGGCAATGACATTGGGAGAGTTCTGTGAGCTCTTCATGGGCAAATATTCTTCGTCAGCTATTCGTCAAGCGGAAGCCCCAAGAATTCTTTGATTTGAAGTAAAGGACTATGACAGTGATGAAATAAGTGGCTAAATTCATCGAGTTAGCCTATTTTGCCAATGATTATGTGGTCACAAACTTGGTTAAAGTGAAAAGGTTCGAGGATAGTTTGAAGTTGTCCATCCGGGGGAAGATTGTGGGCCATCGCCTAAAAGATTTGGACTTGATGGTCGAGGCAACCATGGTTATTAAGAGAGAGGTAGAAGATGTAAGAGGCATTTGAGAGGTGGGTGCTAAGGACAAGAAGAATGAGGTCTAATCCTCTTCTTCTTGTTTGGGGAAGAAGCAAAATACTTCTACCCTACAAGGGCATCAAGGGCAGGGTTATGGCTATCAAGGCCAAGGTAAATCCTCCCAAGGTGGGACAAACTTCAAGCCTTCCTACAAGGTAGGCCAAATCACTTGTTTCATGCGTCACTAGCAGGTCCACATGAAGCGGAATTGTCCTTAGAGGTAAGGATGCTAGAGCTACTAGGCATCTCAGTCCCAGTCGTCGGTAGGTTATCCATAGACTATCTACATTCCTTCCTACCCCACCATAGGCCAAGGAAACCAATTTTAGTTCTAGGGTGCCACACAAGCCCTACACCTTCATGAACAGGACTCCATAATCAGGCCAGATGGGCCAAGGCAT
The DNA here is from genome assembly GCA_963454935.2 of Ilex paraguariensis. Taxonomy (NCBI): domain Eukaryota; kingdom Viridiplantae; phylum Streptophyta; class Magnoliopsida; order Aquifoliales; family Aquifoliaceae; genus Ilex; species Ilex paraguariensis. The sequence continues at coordinate 10,021 of CAUOFW020000944.1, read as the reverse complement.
GGGCCGAGGTTGAGGACAGGGCTTACAGACCAGGACTTTGGGGACCCAGGGGCGAGTCTATGCTACCACAACTCATACTAAGCCGGTAGACTAGTTGATGATTCAGGTACATTCTTACTTTCTCATTTTTGGGCAAGGGTGTTGTATGATTTTGGTGCATTGCATTCATTCATTTCTTCATCATGTGTAAGGGATTTGGGCTTTAGAGGTTAAGACCTTGGAAGAGTCATTGCCTGTAAGGTCTCCCCTAGGAGTTAGGGTATACATTGATCAAATATGTTAGGGATGTGAGTTAGAGATCTCGAGGATTCTACTCATGGCGGATCTTAGGGTCATGGACATGTCGAAGTTTGATGTCATCCTTGGGATGGAATGGTTGACGACACATAGAGTCGTCATTGATTGTGATCATAATAAGGTCACTGCATATACACTAGAGGGTGTTTGTTTCAAGTTTCAAGGAAAAAGTACGATACTTTATCCCAAGCCGTGTATGAATCTCGTTGGCACGGGTAGTTGATGGGTTGACTTGTGTGCCTTACACTTGAGGACAAGGCAAGACAAGAGTTAGGTCTACCTCGGGTGGTTTGTGAGTATGCAGACGTTTTTCTGAAAGAAGTACTTGGATTAAATGCACATCGGGATATAGACTTCATCATTGATTTGCACCCTAGTAAATCTCTCATTTCTATGACTCCGCATAGAATGACACCTATAGAGTTGCAAGAACTCAAGGTCCAGTTGCAAGAATTATTGGACAAGGGTTTCATTAGACTGTGTACCTCACCTTGGGGCACTCCGGTATTTTTTGCCAAGAAGAAGGATAAAACCCTTCGGCTCTATATAGACTACCAGCAGTTTAATCGGGCTACTATCAAGAATAGGTATCTTTTGTGGTGAATTAATGACTTGTTTGGTCAACAGAAAGGGGCACTGGTCTACTGCAAGATAGATCTATGCATGGAATACCATCAGTTGAGGATTAGGGAACAGATATCCCTAAGATGGCGTTTAGGATGCAATATGTGCATTTCGAGTTTATAGTGATTCCATTTGGATTAACGAATGCCCGGCGACATTCATGGATCTCATGCATAGGGTGTTCCAACCCTAACATGATTAGTTTGTCATCTTCTTTGTTGATGACATCCTGATTTACTCCAAGTCTGAGAAGGAGTATGAGCATCATTTGAGGATTGTTCTTCAAACTTTAAGAGACCACCGATTGTATGCCAAGTTCAAAAAGTGTGAATTTTTGACTAATGGAGGTGAAATTTCAAGGATACGTAGTGTCAGTTGACCTAGAGAATGTTGAGGCAGTCATGAGTTGGGAAAGGCTGAAGTTAGTCTTCGAGATACATAGTTTCTTGGGATTGGTAGGGTATTACAAGAGATTTATCGAGGACTTCTCCCGACTGGCTACACCTATGAAGAGATTGACTAGGAAGGAGGTCAAGTTTCAGTAGGATGACTCATATGAGAGGTCATTCTAGGAGTTGACAAGGAGGCTTACGTAAGCTCCTATTCTGATAGTTCCAGAGAGGGACAGAGGTACACAATGTATTCTGATGCATTGAAGGATGGACTTGGATGTGTATTGATGCAGTCTAGGAGGATGATGGCTTATGGTTCTTGATTACGAGGGAGAACAAATGGACAATTTTTTGCATGGAGTATATAAATATAGCAGTGCCGTCCAGACGCCTGGCCCACTATCTGGATGGTGCTATCTTGCTGGTTTTTGGGTATTACAGCTGCAGATCATATCTTCTGATTTCTTGCAATTATGCTTTCTTCCTTTGATTTCCTACAGTTTACAAAATCAAATACTTTTTTATCTATTCTACAAAACTTTTTTAACCACTCTTTTTTTTCTCGTCAAAATATTGGTGGGTTTTTATTTTTATTTGTTATCTATTATTTGCTGATTTTCCTAATTAATCTATATTTAATTATGTACAATTCTTCCAAAAATCATATATGTTTTTGATCATACTAATTTAGAGTCAAAACTGCCTAGATCAATATTACTAGTGACATGGTTAACTTCATTTCTTATGTATTTTGTTAACATTGGAGTAGAATAGGATGAAGTCACAGGGTACTCCTTTCTCTGCCCATACCTAATCCACAGGAGACAATCTAACGCTCGACCTGAAATTGGTTCTGTACACTGAATATATTGTCTTAAATATTCTAAATGACCACATCTTACACAACCATCGAGATGTTTTGATCTTTGGCGTTTAGCAAATGTACTTGTACCGCATAGGGGTCTTGGTTGACTTTCAAAAATTTCTAAATTTCTAACTCTTCTGGCTTTTTGCATGATCAATGCATAAATATCTTTTGGAATATGACACAATAGTTTTTCATCCATTGTACATAAATATAAATAAATATATATATATATATATATGACTCTCTATCTGGTTCTTTAACGTTTGCCAGTCACAAAGACAATAAATTTTTAAAACAAAATAAATTTTAATATAAATAATAAATTCACACTCATACCTCCCCAACTTAAATTAAACATTATATGCGATGAAAAAAAAGTGATAATCAACATTGATTATAAAATCCAGTAATCTGTTGTCGTTTCACTGATTGTGATATCTGGCTGTTACTCAGAAGATTTGCTCTGTCAAATAAATTAAACATCAATTTACTTTTTAGAGCACATAAGTAAGATCAAAAAGTTTTACTGAAGTTATATCTTGAGTAAAACCATCATAATATGGTTTAAGTCTTTGGCCGTTTACTTTAAAGATAGTTCTGGTTAATGAATTTTCAATTTCAATTGCTCCATAGTCAAAAACTTGTTTGACAATATAGGGACTGTCCATCTTGACAAATGAAGGTGGACACCCCTATTTATAAGCAAAAGGAAGCAAGAGGTGGAGGGATAAAGCTCAGCCCCCTTTGGGGACCATCCGGACGCCCATGTCTTGTTGGTGTTTTTGCATGCTGATTCACTTTGTGTTCTGGCTTTCTTTGGGTATATTACACTTTGGTCCTTTATTGTTTCATGCTTTGACAATTTGTTCCTTGTCTTTTGCAATAATTCCACATCAAAACCTGAAAATTTAGACATAACACACGTAAAACCCTAATTCTCGTACAAACCCTAATTGATAGTTTTTAGTTAGTTTATCTTATCAATTTGACTTATTTAACAATTCTAATTTATATCCTAATTAGGGTTAATCAGTTCTTGGTAGTTAAAGAGCCATAAGAAGAACTACTCCACTTATGTCATACACTTGGCGGCCGTTGTCTTTACCTTAAAGGTATGACACCATTATATATCTAGAGAACAATTTGAGGTGTTTTCGAACAACTAGAGTTTGAAGTACATCTTCACTCAGTGGAACCTCGATATGAGACAACGTAAGTGGATGGAGTATTTGGAGGATTATGACTTTACTTTGCATTACTATCTCGGTAAGGCAAACATGGTGGTCGATGTATTCAGCTAGAAGTAATGGGGTGTCTAGGCTAGTATAGCTTCCTACGAGTGGCTGATGCTTAAGACTGTGGGGCAGTTCGGGCTATACTACAAAGGTTAGACACATGTCATTTTGGGGAGTATAGCAGCTAAACCTTCCCTACTGAGTAGAGTGATCAAGTCCTAGGGATAGAACACGGAGATATTGTCCCTCAGGGACTAGGTACAAGTGAACAAGGCTGGGCCATTCAAACAGATGGTAGTCTTTGATTTAGGGGAAGGGGTGTGGTTCCCAAGTCTATAGATCTAAGAGATAAGATCTTTAGGGAGTTTCATTACTCTCGTTTTGCTGTGCATCTTGGTGGCATGAAAGTGTACCATAATCTTTGCCACTAGTACTATTAGAGTGGGATGAAGACACATATTGGAGACTTTGTTAGTAGATGCCTCATGCATTAGTAGGTCAAGGCTAAGCACCAGAGACCAACAAATTTGCTCCAACCATTGGAGGTGGCTGAGTGAAAGTGGGAGCACGTTACTATGAATTTTGTGACCCACTTACCATGGACATCGTGTGGGCATGATGCGATGTGGGTGATTGTGGACCAGCTTACAAAGTCGACACACTTCTTGATAGTTTGGATGACCTTCACACTAGAGGAATTGTGTACATTGTATATATGAGAGATAGTCCGACTACATGGGGGACACAATTGATGATGAACGCCATTTTTCATCCCTAGACGGATGGTCAGTCAAAGAGGACTACTCAGACTTTAGAAGACATGATATGGGTATGCATCCATGATCTTAAGGGTAGTTGAGAGGAGCATTTATCCTTAGTAGAGTGCGCCCACAACAATAGTTATCAAGCGAGCATACAGATGACATCCTATGAGACACTTTATGGGAGGCCATGCCGTTCTCCAATTTGTTGGACAGACGGTGGATAGAGACCTTCCATGGGTCCGGATTGGAATAGAGACACCTCGAAGAATGTGGAGTTGATACGGAAACATCTTCTCATGGCTCAAAGCTGGCAAAAGAGCTATGCCCGATAGGCAGTGGTGATCTCTTGAGTTTAAATTTAGTTATCACATCTTCTTGAAGGTGATGCCAAGAGATGAGTGGTCAGGTTCAGAAAGTAGGAAAAGTTGTCACCGAGGTATATCGAGCCCTTCGGGGTACTCGAGAGGGGTTGGTACAGTCGCTTATCAGTTGGCGTTACAGTCAAATATATCAAGTGTTCACACGGTATTCCTATCTCTATGCTTCAGAAGTACACTTCAGACGTTCACGCGGTATTCCTATATCCGTGCTCTGAAAGTGCCCTTTAGATCCTATACATGTGGTGGATTGGGGTGAGCTAGTTGTTAATACAAATGGGACCTCGGGGGAGGGATAGGTACGTATCATGGATAACCGAGTGCAGGTTTTGCGAGGTAAGACCATGAGGCTAGTGAAGGTGTTGTGGCAGCACCAGGAGGTGTCATGGGAGCATGAGGACATTATCCGTTATTATTCGAGGATGGAGGTACCTTCTTATAGTCATGTATTAATATATGACTTGTTGCATATGCATGTGATTGTATGTGCCTATGTGTGAATTTCTGAGATAAAATTCCTTTAAGGTGGGAAGAATGTAAAACCCAGAAAAAATTGAATTTTTAAGAAAAATAACAAAATGATAATTTTCTATTATAGTGCGAGTTGAAAATGATGGATAGTCAAAATTAACATTTTACTATGCATCTATAAGAATAATTATGCTTTGATGGAGTTTAAATGATTACATTTCAGGGAAAAATTTGTACAACAGCCTAAAGTCAGTGACATCAACTTATCAAGCAACGCACACGTGTTTTTGAAGAAAAATTGGAGGAAGAGGAAGCATAGGACCCATGTTCGAATGCTACCTTGAATCATTTGAGGACCCTCCGGAGATTACTAGGGTGATGGCACGTGGCATGCTGCAACTATTCCCTGAGAAGGGCAAATACTACTTGAGAACAATGTTTAAACGCTATCTTGAAATAATTGAGGGGTGATGACACGTGACCAGTTGCAACTATCAACTATGGGTGACCAAAGCCACTTGAGTACCACATTCAAACTCCAATAGCATTCGAACGCCAAACAACATTTGAACGCAAACCCTAGGCAAGCTGCAGTATGATTACATCTCCATTCGGATTTTGGGGCATTCATTTGGAATTTTAGCACCTAGAACTATTCTTTTATTTTCCTTTTACCCCCTCCTCCTTGCCTATAAATACCTTCCATTGGAGCTGGTTAAAAGAAATCTTTGGAAGAGGAAGAAACCCTCCAAATGTAACTAACTTTCTTTTACTTTCATTATTAGTTTCATTAGCTTTCATTGTAAAGCTTCTTTCTTCACTTAGCGGAGTGACACTCTCTCACCTTTCTAGCCCTCTTGTAGCCTTGAAAATGGGAAGTGATTCACTCATTCTTCGTCGAAGATAGGCTTATTGTGTAGCGTATGTTATCTTGTAACTCTTCTGCTTTGAGGGATGAGAATCACTCACTTTTCTAGCTTTCTCAAAGCCATTAATAGTGAGTAGTTTCTCATTCACTCTTTTAGTAAGTGGTGATGGATATGTATAAATCATTCAAAAGTTTTTTTTGTGCATTTCATTTATGCTTAATGCTTTATCTTTTGATTGCTATTGAATGATTGAATGCATCTAGTAAAGTTATGGTACTTTGTACAATCATGAGTCCTTTCTAAGACAAGATGACTCTTGGCATAGGAGGATTCTTTGGTTCTTTGCAAGTACTCCAGCTAGATCTTCATAACTAAATTTAGATCTCCACTATTATTGTGCTTCAACTAAGAATGAAATAATATCACAGTGGTTGGATGACTTGTAGAATTACTTGCTTGTTTGTGACAGAATCACCCAAACTTCAGTTGGAGGAACACACAACCAACTCCCATGAATCCACAACAAGGTTCACAACTACCACCTCAAGGACCTCCTGCATATCAACCATACCAACCACCACATAAGAGAAGTCTTGAGGACACATTGAACTAGATCATGCGAAGCCAAATAAAATACAACAATTATTCCACTCAGGCTTTCAATGACTTCAAAATCCAGACCACTCAGCCCTTCGAGGATCTCAAAAGCCATATCCAATAGTTGACCCAGTCAATGACCACACATGAGTAGGGCAAGTTTCCTACCGAACCAACACAACCACAAGGTCAATGTCATGTGGGAAATCCTTCAACCATGGAAACCCAACAAGAACAAGCTCAAGCTATCACCACATTGAGAAGTGGTAAGGTAATTGACAAAACCATTAGAGACATGTTAATTTCAAAGCCAAAACTTGAGTCAATCCCAGTCAATGAACCAGTTGAGCTTGAACCTGTGATTGAAAAGGAACCAGAACTGTCAATGAAAAAAGATCCTTGTTGTCCTATTCCTGCTCCTTTTCCTCAAAGACTCAAGAAAGCACAAAAGTTGAATAACCATACAGAAATTTACGAGCTTTTTAAGTAAGTAAAAATCAATATTCCACTTTTGGATGCAATCAAGCAGGTTCTTTCTTATGCCAAGTTTCTTAAAGAATTGTGCACAATCAGAAAAACCCAAAATGTTCAGAAAAGAGTCTTCTTGATAGAACAAGCAAGTGCCATACTCCAACGCAAAACCCCTCCAAAATATAAAGACTCAAGGTGTCCAACTGTGTCTTGTGTCATTGGAAATTTTAGGATAGAACAAGCATTGCTGGATCTTAGAACCAATGTCAATTTGCTCCCTTTCTCGGTCTACCAACAATTGGGTCTAGGTGAACTCAAACCTACATGTATCACACTCCAATTGATAGATATGTCTATCAAATTTTTGAGGGGCATCATTGAGGATGCCTTCATTAAAGTTGACAACTTTTTCTTTCCCATTGACTTCATTGTTTGGGATACTCAGCCAGTAATGCATTCACAGAATCAAATTTCCATCATTCTTGGTCAACCCTTTCTAGTAACTTCAAATGCATTAGTCAATTGCAAGAATGGAGTCATGAAATTAACTTTTAGAAATATGACTATTGAGCTTAACATTTTTAACATTGCCAAGCATCCAGTAAAGGAAAAGGAAGGGAGAAATGCTGGATCTTAGAGTCTTTGGCACATAAACATTTGAATGATGCATTTTGTGAAAAATCCACTGAATCATGTGTGGTAGAGTCTATCACATATGAGTTAACAGATGATGATCAAAGTCTACAAAGTTGCCCACTCATGCTGTAGGGACATGGCTACCCAAATTTGAAGAACTAGCCCCACGTGGTACAAAGGCACGCTCATCTAGTGTCAAGCCACCAAAACCTAAATTGAAACCTCCCACATATAACTTAAAATATGCATTTTTAGGGGAGGACGACTCATACCTAGTGGTCATTTCATCTAATCTTGAAGATTCACAAGAGTCTAAGCTGATTGAAGTCCTTAGATGTCATAAGAGCACTATTGGATGGACCATTGCTTATTTGAAAGGTATAAGCCCATTAATTTGCAGTCATGCTATATACTTTGAGGAGGATGAAACCCCACTTGAAGGGGTTGTATGGACTGAGGTACTCAAACTATTGGATGTAAGAATAATTTTTCCCATCTTTGATAGTAAATGGGTTAGACCAACCCAAGTTGTGGCCAAGAAGTCTAGGGTCACAGTGGTAAAAAATGGATGCCAATGAATTAGTACCAACCCAAGTTGTCACAGGATGGCGGACGTGCATAGACTATTGAAAACTCAATTTGGTAAGTAGGAAGGACCATTTTCCTCTTTCCTTTCTTGATCAAGTCTTAGAAAGAATTGCAGGTCATCCATTCTACTGTTTCCTAGATGGGTATTATGGGTATAATCAAATTGAAATAGCACTTGATGACCAAGAGAAAACAACATTTACATGGCCTTTTGGCACCTTTGCATTCAAAAGGATGTCATTTAGACTTTGTAACGCTCCTACAACATTTCGAAGGTGCATGTTGAGTTTGTTTAATGACATAGTTGAGAGATTTTTGGAAGTGTTCATGGATGATTTTTCTGTAAATGGTGACTCATTTGATTTGTGTCTAACAAACTTGGAAAAGGTGTTCACAAATCAACAACCAACTCTTGCTCCCCAATGCGAAGCACGCATCCTCTACACACCCTTGTTGTATCCAACCGTTCTCCCATGGGCATGTCAATACTAAGGGTACGTTCTAGCTTCTCAAATCCCAATCCCAATTAAAAGCATATGCAGTACATATGAATGAGTGAGTTGCACTGGGGTCAAATAAAATTCAAGCCCAAGAATTGTAGAGAAGGACAATACCTTCCACCATGGCATTGAAGACATCCTCCTCCGGTTGCGTCAAAGCAAACACTCTTCCTTGATGAGCACCGCTGGGGGCTGCCGCTCCCAACGGCCTCTGACGTAATGGCTTCGGTGGTGGTGGCTTGTTTGCATTTACTTGTCTGATTGCTTGATTGGTCCTTGGTGGAAACGATGGGCATTGATTTTTGAAGTGTCCAAGCTCTCCACATGCAAAGCAGTGACGCGGGTAAATGCTTGTTCTAGTCTATGCAACTCCATATCCCCAAGCTGTCGGAAGTCTCTATCCATTTGTCTGGTCTGGACGTCGGTATGGTGTCGCCCGCTGAACGCCACTGATGCTAATGCCCGTTTTGATTGGACCTCCTCTTGTGAAACTTTGTAGCCGCTGGGTGTCCTCAATATCTCTCTCCACAAGTGCGGCTCGGTCAACTAGATCCCCATAATCCCTGATCTTGAGAGCCACAAGTTTCTCCCTGGTAACAGGCCTCAGGCCCTGTTCAAAATGCTTAGCCCTCCTATCCTCAGTAGATATAAACTTCATAGCATAGCGGGAAAGCTCGTCAAACCTCCTCTCATATTCGACCACAATCATGTTCCCTTGTCGTAGAGCTAGGAAATATGTGCTCATCTTATCCCTAATGGATTCAATGAAGTATTTATCTTGAAAGATTTGGTCGAACTCCTCCCAAGTGAGCGCATCAGCATTTCTTCTCCTCTTCACTGAATCCTACCAATGGTCGGCCCCCCCTCTAACAGGTATGTAGCTAAACCAACCTGCAAGTCCTCTGTAACTCCCATGCCATCACAAACCTTCACCCAGCGGACCCATCTATCCGCATCCAAAGGATTGGAGCTCCCTTGGAAGGTAGGTGGTTGTTGCCTCAGAAATTCACGAAGAGTTACCATCCATCGGTTGTCGTCCCCATTGCCCGGCACTTGTGCTAAGGGGTGAGCTCCACCATTATGGTTGTTGTTTCCATTCTGGTTTTGTACCAGAGTGGTTAGCTCCCTTAGGCATTGATAAATGCCATTCATAGCATCTGGAGGAGGTGGTGGTGGTGGTGGATTTACTTGGCTACCACGACCTCGTCCACGTCCACGTTCTCGCCTACCGTCCATCCTGCACATCAATTCATAATTTAGTTTTATTGATGTACAGACCTCCTAAGATATTACTTTAAGTCTAAAGTGTAAACCTTAGATAAAATTTCATCC